>JAQZBX010010182.1:0-44713 GCA_029593785.1 Cabassous unicinctus | reverse complement strand
GCTCTAACAACAGTCTATCTCAGGAAGCTTCATAGCTTTCTCAAGTGTGATTTCTTTCCCCTTTTCATCCAGAGATGAAACACAGATCAGTACAGGCCATATCAGAGCTTTAACTTGGCATATAACCATTTGCTATCTCTCCCTTCTCCTACAAAAGAATCCCATTGTTGTGTAAATGTTGGAGATTCATTAATCATTTTGCCAACCTCAGTTTCTGGAAGCAATATCTAGGATAGATTTTAGTACTACAAAATTCTTCAGTACTTTAAGAAACTTTTAAAAAATGGCAAGTTTACCACATAATGCTAAAAGTATAAAAAAGGGCAAGTTGCTTTGAGCTAGAATTATATGAATGTTTCACAAACCTAGCCCTTTGATCAAAAGATCTGATTAGAAGTTATCAATATGATTAAGTAAAATAAAAATCTTTAAATTAATTCTAACAAATCTCAGATAGTTTGTAGGACAAATGTTTCTGAAAAAATTGGCTTTGATGTTAGTTGTTTACATGATAGATATATCAAGCTACCCAGAGGCAACTTTTCATGTATTTACAGGGACAAGAGCGCTTGTCAGGCAAGGAATGGGATAGGTTAGGATGCCTGTACCATTCAAAGTTCCTTCTGAAGCACTCTCCCCTGCTAGCCCTCTTTGTTGAGTGGGCAATGGGCCATGTGACCCAGTGCTCTTGACCATAGATAATTGAAGAGGGTGTGGAAGAAAGAAAAGGAAAGAGATAAGAAGGAGAAGAACAAGAAGAAGAGAGGAGAAGATAGGGAAGAGTAAGAGAGGGAAGAAAAGAAAAGGGAAGAGAGGAGGAGAGAGAATGCCTGAGCTCTGGGGTTGCCCAGTTCCTATCCTCCCTCAGCAGGATTCTTCAGCTTTTTACCAGTGTCCTCTCCATAAACCCTTTATTTTCTGAGGTACCTTGAGTAAGACTGCTCTTTGCAACCAGAAGTGGATTTTATAGAATAAGCACCTGTTTAAAAGAGCTCTAGAGCATCTAAAATAGAACAGATGTTCACTAAACTTTTTAGGAAACGTATCTTGTAGACGGTTGCTTCTGGTCTGGGATTTTGTGCTCCTGCCTTCTAGCATGCCCTCTGCTCCATGACTCTAATTTTATCTTCCACGCAACAGTGAGTATAGTTATGAACTGCCCCTTCTTTAGACTTATTCAAGACCTCTAAACACTTACACACAAAATCAAAAACTAATTTCTAAGCTATGTTTGGTTTCAAATGAATATGGTCTCATATGGGTTCTACCAGCAATTATCTGCATGTTGCAGGGTTTCACGTTCTTTCTGCAATTTGGCTTTTCTATTAGTAAAAATTTAGAAGATTTTAATCACTTGAAAATAAGCAATAACACTAATGATATCTAACATTTGGGGTACTTACTATGTGCTAGATACTGTACTCCCAGCACTCTCAATTGGGAAACTCATACTAAGTCATCTTGAGGATGTGCAGCTAGTAAATGCTTAGCTTGGATTAGAACCCCAGTGGTCTGACTCCAGAGCCCACTTTGATACACCAAGCAACTCTGAGTACCAGGATACTTGACTATGCCTAGTTCCAAGGGTTTTAGAGAATGTTAGTTCTCAAACTTGGATTGGAGTGAATTTTTTTTTTTTCTTCATATTTTTAACTCTTTACAGACTCCTTTGGGGACATAAAACATGCATTTTATACTCTGAAGTGTAATCTTCTCACTTTCAATTTTCTTTCTATATGAAGCATAGGCTTTTTATCAAGTGTTCCTTACAGAATATGAATCCTGATTTACAAGATAATGCAAGGTCAGCCAGTGTTAATAGAAAAAATATTTGTCTTCTTCCGTATTTAAACCACCTTTGCAGAAGCTACAATTTTGCCTCATTAACCCCCTATGAAGGTGCACAGATGAGAAAATAATTGAGTACACTGTACTTGGAGAGGAAGTTGGATGATTATACTTTCCAGATTGGCTACACCCTCTTCTTCACAATTTACTTCCTGCTCAAGGCTTGCATTAGCCTGTCATTTTTTTTTTTTTTTTTTTTAGTTTGGATCAAATTTTTATTCTGTACTACTGGTAAGTAGTATAGTACCTGGAATGGATTCAAATGTAAAGACTAGTAATTGCTAGGAAACATTTAAGCCACAGCTTCTACCTCTCATTGTCAGAGTGGAACAGAAAGGGAAGGTTAATTGCTTGAGTAACTGGTCTGACTGCCCAAAGGAAATGCCAAATAATTCTTCCTTCACTGTGAAACTGCTAATGCAATGCCAAGGCTTTCATAACTCATTAAGCCTAAGTCGTTGGCAGTTTACAAGACATTGAGAGTAAACTGGAATGTTCTCTGTTGTTCTCAGAATGTATTCTGCCTCCCTGGGTTATTCAAAGGGCAAAGAAATAACAGTTTAAGTATTAGTCTTTGTCTAGTCTTTTAATATGAAAGAATCTCTTAGTCTTTCAAAAATATGACTGCATGCCTATATCTCATTTTAGGATTGTAAAAGAACAGAACAAAATTAGTCCCTGAATTTCATTCACTCATTCAGCATGTTTATTGAGTGCTGGTGGTGGTGGCATGTGGCATAGCAGTCAAAAGCATGAGCTCTGAGTAAGAGAGAACAAGTGAGATGCCACCATTCTGGTACCAATGTCCATAGATCACATTTTCTATGGCTCAGCCTCCTAACTTACAAAATGTGCATAATAATAGGAACTTTGTAGGATAGTTTTGAGTCTTGAATTAGGTAATCTATCGAAAGCCCTTATCAGAAAGTTGTGGCAAATAAATTGTAAAAAATTATGTTAGTGTCAGGAACACACTGAATGCTTAATATAAATATGGACAATAATTTATGCATGTCTAGAAGCCTGCGATAAAATTTGTGTGGAAATACATGCACCCATTAAAAAAACAGTCCTTGCACTTTAGAAAACTGTGTAGTGGAAGTGAAAGAAAGCGAGAGAGGGAGGTAGATAGATAGAAAGACAGATAGATAGAGAGATAGATAGATAAATACTGTATTATTTAGAAAAGGAGAACAAGTTCATGTCTTGGTGAGGCATTGGGAAAAATTATATAAACAATGATTTTGAGTTTGAATATGAAAAAATGGACAGAATTTGTATTTGTGGAATTATTATGATATTAGAGATGAAGCTCTTAGAAATAAAGGCATGTTTTCCCAGTGTTCTATCCTCAGCAAAAGGTATGTAATATATTATATTATATTTGGAAGGAGAAATAACATTTATTTCCAAGAATTGGCATGAGTTTCTTGCCTAAATGAATGATTGTGGTAATTGCACAGGTTCTAGGGAGTTGGCTAGGACTCCTTTTGACTTGTTTGGGAAACTAAAATTAGATTTGGTTTGAGATTTTAAAAATTGTTTCTTTCTGCAAATCAAAACTACAATGAGATATCATTTCCCACCTAATAGAATGGCTGCTACTTAAAAGTCAGAAAAATACCAGTGTTGGAGAGACTGTGGAGAGATAGGAACCCTTATTCACTGTTGGTGGGAATGTAGAATGGTACACCACTGTGGAGGACTGTTTGGCAGTTTCTAAAGAAATTGAATATAGACTTGCCATGTGACTCAGCAATACCATTACTGGGTATGTACCCAGAAGAACTGAGAGCAGTGACATGAACAGACATCTGCAGACTGATGTTCATAGTGGTATTATTCACAATTGCCAAAAGATAGAAACAGCCCAGGTGTCCATCAACCAATGAATGGATAAAAAACTGTGGTGTATACACACGATGGGATATTATTCAGCTGTAAGAAGAAATGAAGTTGTGAATTATATGACAACATGGATGAACCTGGAGGACATTATGTTGAGTGAAGCAAGCCAGACACAAAAGACCAAATACTGTATGATTGCGCTATTAAGAACTAAATATATTGTGTAAACTCATGAAGTTAATTAGAATATAGGTCACCAGAAAATAGAATGAGGGTAGAGAATGGAAAGCTGAGGGTTAATCTGTGCAGAATTGGTAAAAAGGCTGTTTGTAAATCTTTGAAAATGAGTAGAAATGGTGAAAGCACATCATAGTGTTTGTAACTAGTAGAGTTGTTATATGGATATGGCAGTGGTTGAAAAGGAAAGTCTAAGGTCATATATATTACTAGAAGGAAAGCCAATAAATGTAACATGGGACTGTACAACATAGTGAAACCTCATGTGAAATACAAATATGGGTAATATTGCACTGTTTTTACAAAATATAAATGCAAATAAACTAGAGAGACAGAAAATAGAATAGTAGGGGAAGCATAGAAAGCTTGAGAGGTGATGGGTTTTTTGTTGTTGTTGTTTGTTTTATTATTATTATTGGAATAATGAAAATACTTTAATAATGATTGAAGTGATGAATGCACAACTATGTGATTACACCAAATACCATTGATTGTACACTTTGGAGAGATTTGTGTTTTATTAATATGTATCAATAAAATGGATTCATTAAAAAATTATTTCTTTCCATCTTTCCAGCTTGACAAATAATTTCAGAAAATTGTTGGTTTGAAGAAAAAAATTGTCTTCGATGAATATACTGACCCTGTTCACATTTACTAAGATCTTGGCCATTTTTAAGCATCTTCATTTGCTTTCCACCTCATTGGGCTTATAGACATAAGCCTTTCTTTGAGGAAAAGATGGTAATTGTAACATGTACTCAGTACCTGAGGTGCAATTAAATAGGAGATGCAATTAAATCATGCAACCTATGTTGTGATTTATCTGTATCATGCTTAATAATCAGAGCCTTTCTAAAATTTCCTTAAAAACCGCACTCTATTTAAGGTCAGATCTTCCTGCTTGTTACAAGTCCTAAAGTTACCATTAGTGCCTTACTCTGTATTTCTAAATGGCATTTGGGACATCAAAGCAGCACTATTTCATTGAAAATATTATTTTAATACATTTTCCAGTAATCCTGTGAGGTAGGTAATAGCATCTTCCCTTCTTCATTAACGAAGACCATAAGGCTTTGGCTAAATAATTTGTACAAGTCCCACACCCAGAAAGTGCAAAGACAGAACTCAGGTATGATTGTAAAGACTGTGTTCCTAGTTACTATGTCTCCCACGTTACCTATGAAGAAATTACACTTGAAAAAATTACATGTGTATGAATACACTTATACATTTACATATTGTACATAGTTTTCTTTATTTACATTCCATTGTAATTTAACTGGCTACTTGTGGAGGGATCTGAAGGACAAGATCTTCCTCATCTTGGATTGAATATTAAGAATCTAGACTCAACTCATACATTTTTTGCTAGTGCATTAGTCAAAATGCGTTAACAGAGATTTAGAAATAGAAGGCATGATGATTAATTTCATGTACCTGCTTGGCTAGGTTATGGTGTCCAGTTGTTTGGTCAAGCAAGCACTCATTTGATTGTTATTATGAGGATATTTTATAGGCAAAGTAAGTTAATTGTATCTAAGAGTGACTGCACCTATGATCAACAAAGGAGATTGCCCTCAGCAATGAGAGGAGTTCCTCATCCCATCAGTGAGAGGCCTTAAAGCACATTTGAGGATTTCAGCAGTCAGAAAGAGCAATTTCTATCTCTACTTCAGCCATTCAGCTTCTGCTGAGGAATTCAACATCAACTTCATTAAGTTTTCAATTTGGGGCCTGCCCTATGGATTTTGGATTGACCAATTTTCAATTGGTCATGGTCATGTAAGACAATCCTATAATGAATCTCTGGATTTATTGGTTGGTTGGTTGTTTCTGTTTGGCTTTGTTTCTCTGCAGAGCCCTGACTAATATAGATCTCAACATTATACTGTGGTAGGTTGGATTATGTTCCCCAACTTAGACATGTCCTTAATCTTTTCCTCTTTCTTGTACGTGTGAACCTATTGTAAATAGGATCCCTTGAAGATATTTAGTATGGCCCAATGGAATGAGATTGAGTCTGAAATTGCATTACTGGAGGCCTTAGAAAGAGAAAGAAGCCAGATGCCATGAGTTGAGAAAAAGCCATGGAGAGGAGCAGAAATCGGGAAGTCAGCGAGAACCCAGAAGAAAATGGCAAAGATCGAGAATGGCGAAGATCGAGAATGGCGAAGGAATCTAAGGATGCCTGTCAGCCAGAATGCTACTCACCCTGAGAGGAAGCAAGCCTAGCCAATGCCTTGATTTGGACTTCGGGCCTCTGAAATCTTGAGCCAATAAATTCCTGTGTTTAAGTCAATTCATTGTGTGGATTTGCCATAGCAGACTGTTAAACTGAGACAAAAGGAAACTCTTTGTGTCTGGAGGAATGCAACTAGATATAACTGACTGTGACTTAGCTAGTACACATAATCAACTAAATTGTTGATCTATTGATGCTGTTTATCAAAATATATCCAATAATGATATTTAGTTTATCTAAATTCTTTGATGGCTCTGCTTCTCTCAAAGCACAACATGTTGTGACAGGAAAGCCTGTTTCAGTGACAGTCACATCTGGTTTTCAGCCCCTGCCCTCTTACCTACTAGTTGTATTAACTTTGGTAAGTTATTAAGCCTCTTTATGTTCCATTTTCCTTATCTTCTAAAATGGAGTAAAGAAATCCACTTTACAGGGTTATTCAAAGATTAAAGCAGCTTAGGCAAATGAAGCATTTAGTACTATACTTGGTACATAATATGTACTTCAACCTTCTGTTTCACTCTGTGATATGTGGATAATAATACCTACTTTCCAGTGTGTGTGTGTGTGTGTGGTGACTAAATATTAATAACAAGTGTAAAGAGCCTAGAGTATTAGAATCCCTCTCCTTTCTTTAATTTACCTTAGAAACTCTTTCCAGTCACCTTTATTTCCCATTCTTTATTGGTACATCTATCATTTCATTGTCCACCACAACATGCTTGGCTTGAATGCAACTTGCATTTTCCAAATTTTAATGTAGATAGTAAAGGAAGAGAAAAGCTCATGCAAAATGCAGTCACAACAGGAAAAGAATAAGCTACTTTTCAGGCAAAGAGATGATGAACTTAAAATGTAGGTTCCTTTTCAATATTTCAGGAAAACACTTTACATACAGTTCTGGGAATATAGCCAAGTTGTGAAAGCCAAGAGTTATATCCAACAGATATTATGAGAGGATAAGAGGAGCCACAGATATCCAATTACTTCTATAATAAAAGTACAACATCCCATACCTTTCTAGTCACATCTTTGTTTTAGAAGAAAAGGCAAGGGGTGGAGGTTATGGAGTAAATCTTTAAAGCTTATTTGAAAAGCTTCTATCTTTTCTCTCATTCTCTTTCTTTTTATAGTGCAGGTTTAAGCTAAAATGCAAGGAGAGCCCTGCTACAGAATATTATTTTTAGGAAGTTCTCTGGAAGCAGGTTTAAAAACGTACAACCATACATGCAATAATTGTTTAACGCCTATTAAATGCTAAGCACTGTGATATATTCTGAGGATTCAGTGAAGGAGATGGAAGAAACTTTCTACATGCCACACACTGAATCTACACTGTACCTGCACCTGCACCCAAACACTCTCCCTTTCCTTCTGTTACAATAAGAGAACTCTCCCAGCTCCTGTCCATGGCTAATTCCTTCTCTTGGTAGTAAATTCTATTCACCTTCTGTCAAGGACTTTACTCCTGCAATTGCCCCCCTCCTTCCTGCATCATCAGTTTTCTTCTTTTTCTATAAACATGCTTCAAAAATACATCCTCTATCTCCTCATCATTCTCCAAAGACAGCCCCATTTCTTTAATCCATTTTTGAGTAAAATTCCTTGAAAGACTAATGTATACTCCCCTTCGTTTTCTCCCAAGCTCTCTTGAACCTATTCCAATCTAGCATTCATCCCCACTATTCTACAAAATTTTTCGTATCAAGGTTATCAGACACCTCTATATTGACAAGCCCAGCCTCCATTTTTTAGTTCTCATGTTGCTCCCACTCCCTCAAATGTCATCTCTTCCTTTTCTACTCCTTGATTGCCCCATTCTAACCAGAAGGCTTGATTGCTCTTCTATGAACACACCAAGAACATGACAGCCTCAGGGTCTTTACACTTACAGTTCCTTCTACCCGGAATGCCCATCCCCTAGTTATCATCGTTGGTCAACTTATGGAGAAGACTTCCCTGATTACCTTTAATAAAATAGAGTCCACCTCACTAACTTCTCATTGCTTCAGCCGTGAAGCACTACTTTTCCCCTCAGATTACCACATTGTCATAACATCATCATCTGCCATTTTTGTTTGTTTGTCTGTTTCTCTATGCTAGGATGTTAGTTCACTGCTTTATCCCAGTGGCCTCAAACAGTGGCTAACACCTAGTATTTGCTTAGTAAACATTTCTAAATGTTGAACAATACACACATGGTTCCTGTCCTTGCAGAACTTATGGTACAGTGGTGACTACAAAGAAAAGTAAGCAGAAAAAGCAGTAAAATAGTATACAAATTTTGAGAAGTAATAAGATGGGGAAAAACAGAGATTTAATTTAGATAGGTTGACTTGGGAGAGTTTTCTAAGGAGGTGATATTTCATAGAGTTGACATGCCTGAGTTAAAGGGAGAGCACTCTATTTCCTGCAGGGGCTGGATATCATGGTAATTACGAACAGTATTTTCATTGAATCAACAACCTTCTTGTGGTACTTGTGCACACACCTTTTAATAAAAATGTGTGTAGGAGTGAAAGAGTAAAGAATGCATTTTCAGCCAGCCAGTGGGTAGTAGAAAGAAAGAAATTTTGTCTTGAACAGATATCATGTCCAGTTTCAGTGCAGAGAGATGGTTGCATGCCAGAAGGGGAAATTCCAGCTCAGGAAATAGAGCAAGTAGGAAACCTGGCTGATCTCAAGGTATCTGTAGCCCCTCTACATGTTTTCAATCTCTATGAGATTGACTATCTAAAATTAATGTAAGAAGTAGAATTGGAATCCTTCACTCCCACTACATGGTTCCCAACCCCATCCGGCATGAGGGTAATAATAGATATCCAGTGAGAATATCATTGTGATTAGGAATTAACTAGCCAAAAAGATCTAATATCACTGGCATTATTAATAGTAGCCACCATTTACTGAGCACCTATTATGAGTCTGGTACTCTACGACAAGCTATATATGTGAGTCCTCATTCAGTTATTGGAACAATTGCATGAAAGAATACAATTTAACATACTTAGCACAATGTACCACATAGACTGAGTGCTTGTTAGAGCATAGATTTAATAATATTGATAATAATAATTGTCATTACAGTATTATCGGCCCCATATTATGAAGGGGAAAACTGAGGTTCAAAAAGTATTGTAGAATAGCCTCAAGGTCACACATTTTAACATGGTAGATCTAGGGTTCAAAATCAGGTTGTGGGAGCGGAGGTGGCTCTAGACTTTGGGTGTCTCCCTCCCACATGGGAGGTTCTGGGTTTGGCTCCTGGTGCTCCTAAAAAAAGAAGACACACAACCAACAGACACAGAGAGCAGATAGCGAGCATAAACAACAGTGGGTGGAGGTGGGGGTGGGGAATAAATTAATAAATCTTAAAAAAAAAATCAGGTTGGTCTGATTTTTATTATGTGTTCTTGTATTATCTTTCCCTTCCTCACATACAGATTTTATTTCTCTACTATTTTTCCTTTCCTTCCCTGATGGTTTTAATATAGTTGATACAAAATGAACTAAACCAGGCTCCCTTTTCAGTAATTTGTTAACTGGCCTACTTTCCTAAGTTGATCCGGCTAATATTTTCCCTTTGATCCCCCTTCTTCTTTCTTCATCCCTTTCTTCCTGCCTTCCCTTTTCCTGTTTGCATTCTTCCCTTGCATCTTTTTTTCAGTTGCCCATGTCCACACCACCACTTTCACTGCACATTTCAGAAATTATTTTTCTGGCATCCCACACAATAGCTCATCTCCTTTCTTCCACAGAACAGTGCTTTTCCAGCTGGCACCACTGTCTTGCAACTTGTTTCCGCCTTGGCCTTGGTGCATGAGTGCCAATCTCTGCTGGCAGCTTTTTCAGCATACATTTGGTGATAGCCTCCTCCTGATGCACGTGGAGCCCCAGGAAGTTGCCCTGAATTGTTCCCAGCTGCCTCCTCTACTCCTGGGGCTTGCCGAAGACCAGCCAAGTCTCTAATCTTCAGAAAATTACTCGATAACTACATTGGATCTTTATCCCTCATGGGCTTTGTCCTTTCTGAACCAGCCCCAAGCAGAACCATGTGGAGGAATTAGACTGTAAAATATCTATGAGAAATCTGGTTGGTGTTTCAAAGTTGTAATTGTAGCTATAAAAGGCAAGCATGAATGTTTATAAAATATAGTGTTTAGTAGGGTTTTCTTTTTTGACAAAAAAAGAACATCTCTTTCTTTTCTCTTTGCTGGTATTAAAAAGAAGAGTGCATCACAGCTTCATATTAACTTTAAAGTCAGTAATGTAATTAGCCAACTCTGTATTTTGCCCAATCTACTCAATTTCAGAGGACAGAATAGCAGATAAGATAGCTTTGGAGTCAAACAGACTTGGGGCTGAATCCCAGCTCCATCATAAACTAGCTGTGTTATCTTGAGGAGCTACTTAAATTTCTCAATCCAGATTTTTTCATCAATAAACTAGGGAGAGTAAATCCTACTTCATAATACTATTGTAGGAATTAATTGGTGCATTAAATACATTGTGGGCATGAATCTAGGCCTATAAATTCAGAGGTGGAAGAAAACAACATTTCTTTGTTTCCCTTAACTCATTGCAATTTCTGACTCTGAAGCCATCTGTTGGGCTGACTGAGATAGAAAGACAAAAATTCAATTTATTTCCTGCTTGAAATTTTATTACCACTTTCTTTGGGGTGGCATACCCACTGTTTGAGGATATCATACAGTGCTAGATATTGTCCTTGAGGTCTCAACGAGAGAAGAAACAGTCTGGTCCTGGGTCATAACTTAACCCAGATGGCCTCCAAGACGGCCATTCGTCAGCATACTTGTCCCCTTCAGAGGCCAAGGCCTTCTGATTCTCTCTTCTTCCTTATCAAGCTGGAGTAGAGAATCTTGGGTGAAGTTCCCTAAAGGCCAATCTCCTGGGGACCCCTTTCTCTCGTCCTGTTGCCTTTATCACTGAAAGCCAGGGAATAGATTTTTTTTCCCTGCTTTTAAGGTCAATAGAACTTTCTTACTCCCCCTTTCCTTCTTCCTTAAGCCAAAGCAAATTTTTTACAACAAAAGCATGAGGAGAATTCTGCTTCTACTTGATATTTAGTCTATAGACCTAATCTCCTTTGCTCAATGTTTCTCTCAGAAGCATCCAAGATTATTTTCCTCATTAGGTGTGGAATTTTTAAAACAAATCACCCTTCCACAAACTCCACTGAAGAAAGTAATAAGAAACCCTGTATTTAACCTTGAATGAAGGTTTGGATGAGTGGGAATTAAAAGGAGGTTAATCCAGGGAAAGATAACACATATATAACTACTTCAAATTTTCATTCTGCTTCATGTGTATAAACACTGTCACAATTCCTGGCATGTGCTCCAAAAGTTGGAGTTATTACTGATATATAAAAATTGATTCTCTAATATGGTTCATTTCCCAGTGGAAACAATTCTCCAGCATCTCTCTTCTGGAATGCCATTTTAAGTTGGCTGGCATCAGAATGGAAGTCTATGGGACTGTGCAAACTTAATTGGTCCAGGGTGATAGAGAGCAGAGAGAGATCAAACCCAGAGTTTGGGTCTCCTGAGTACTACAGAGTCCAGCCACTAACACAACACATACAATATCCCAGTATCCTCTAAAGTCAAGATCCTTTTCCAGGAGAAATATAAGCTACCCCTATGATCATCTGTTAGCATATTTTCACCTGTTAAGTTTAATTAGTTTACGAAGGAGTGCTAATGAGGTTGGCATCTGCTTGTATGGACAGGCTAAGGATGGGTTGTCAAAAGATAAGGAGGTGAAGGCTAGAAGAATCTAGATGCTGCAGGAGTCAGGCTGATATATATTATTGCAGAAAGCAACAGCCAGAGTCCTGCAGGCACAGAAAACATTACTGTCTCTTTAGTAAAGTAGTAACTACTCATATTTATTATAGTACTTTTCAACTCATGTTTGTATAAAATGTATGTATACGTCATCTTTCTCTTTGATCTTCACTTTGGTCTAAATATATGTAGGTGATTCTTCTAATTTCTATTTTTTCCCCTAATTTCTACTTTTTATATGAAAATATTGAAGTCCAGAGATGTACTAAGGGGACTAAGTCCAGAATGCAAAAAAAAGTGCTTCTGCTATAATACACTAAAGTCCTTCAATGTATGGTAAAGAGCCCTCTGTCTGTTTTTTATCTGCAATGTCAACAATGATAAGGATTTCATATGCAACTTTGCCTTTTCAGAAGTACTGCTTGTGAGGGACTTCTGAGTTTCTGTTATGGGACAATAAATATTGCTCTAAGTAATTTTAAAAATTCAGGAAAAATATCCTTATTTGATTCTTTGAGATTGTTAGATATTTCGATCAATTTGTTTGTTGACCATAACTGTCTATTTACATGATTTTATCTCTTTTCCATGCATATACTAATAAATTAACCTTGTTATGTCTTATTAATATCTTCTTTTTTTGTTCCTGTTTTAAATGAGAATCAGGAACCATGAAGAAAAAAGGATGTTCTTTAAAACTCTAGCCTTACCATGTACCAGGGTGACTGACTAGATTCTGTGTGGATTCTGCTTTTCTTATCCATCCTCCTCCCACTAAGTTCCACAGACTCTCCAGGATACAAGAGAAAATTTCCCACTTAAATCTCATTTAATCTTTGACCCTAGGCTAGTCCAACATAAAAAAAGTAATAATAATCACTCACTGAAGATGGTATGCCAGATTAACCAAAGACATCTTCTTCAAATCTAAAAGATGCCCTGGTAAAGTAATGGAGCTATATAGATCTTCATTTCTCGTGGGGAGGTGAGACTGATAAGTGACCCTATGATCAGGTCTCCTCTCAACCTGGGAGAGCAGAGGCATCAAGGAAATATTGCCTTGCAAATTTCTTAGGTACTAAATCTAACTAGTTCTCTTCAAACTGGATTTAGAGAATTTAGTTCTTCTACCTCTAAGTGAAACCCCATAAATCATAATCCCTACTGAAGTGAAAAAGTCACTCTGTTAATGAAGTATACCTCAAGGCTGTTAGGAGCAAACGAGTGAATTGAACTCCGCTTGTTACTGTCTGGCTCTTGCTCTAACCCTATTGCTGCCTTACATCTTTACTCTCTTACAACTCAGATTCTGTCTGACTTTTGTGCTTGGCATTGAGACCCTTACCTCTCCCTAGTAGACTTGGATCTGCCCTTCTTTCTCTTTCTGTTCCAAATGACTTGAGGTAGCATAACCTTGTTAGCTCCAGGGCCGTGGAACCCTGCTTCTCATTCTGGTTATTTGGCTGGGATCCAGTCCACTGCCCTGTGGGCGGATCAGTGAGAAATACCTTACAAGCTAACTTTACAGTGAGCTGAGATTGCAGCTTCGAAATGCTTCATCTTCAGCTGGTACCATTTTTAGACAAAAAAAAAAACAAAACAAAACACGAAAAAAAAAACAAGAAAAAAAAGGGAAATATCTATGTAGTATCATTCATATAAGATAAAAGATAAAGCAACACTGGCTAAGATATTGTTGGCTTCAAAACATTCCCTAAAACAGAAATATAAACACAGTGAAGTTATTTTAAGTGACTGCATTATTTTCCTCTAATTAAATTGCTTCCTGTGACTGTGACTCTTCTCACTCTAATATCAAGAGAAACGGGCCTTATTTTTTTTTAAATTTAATTTATTTAATTTAATTTTAATTTTTATTTTTTTGCTACCTTGGTTTCTTTAGCTCAATTGGAAATGTAATTTAATCACATATGCTGCAGAATTATTGGGATTATACATTACTATAATCTTTCTCAGTGTAGTTAATAGGTTATTTATTACCACTGAGTCCCAAAGTTAGAGCAGATCTATATCTGCTGCTGAGATGCAAAGCAGGGAATGTGGAAGGCAATGCTAGCTCTTCTCATATTCTTTAATAACAAAACGGTTTTACTGGAAGAGCCACAAAACACAGAAGCATTTATCCAAGTAACTACCAGGCATAATTTTTTTCTAAAATAAATAGTCAATACGATGAAAACTCTTGTTGATTTATTTATGCACTTTAACATAATAATAATGAGAAGTCATGCTATTTGGTTTTGTAATTGATGAAACCCTACAAGTCAATTTATAAAACCATAATTATTACTTGTTCTTCTGCTAAAGAAGGATGGTTTCTTATATTACATTAGTAAGCCTTTTACCTTTTAAAAGGTAAAAAAGTCTGAACTGTTCTGCAAGAATAATTTCTACAATCATTAGAATCCTGATATAGAGGCAATGCAAGAGGGTCTATTTCCTCTTCTTGTCTTATAGTTACATCAAAACTTTCAGGAATGCTTTCACTATGAAACATTATTTTTGTTTTCAGTTCACATGACTTAATTGTCAACCCATTATCCCTAGGGTGCTATATCATTCCATTTGCTGTCATTGGATCAAGATATAGTGAATGACACACATAATTAGAATTGGAATTACACACTTAATAGTACACACTTAAGCACTTACACCCTTAATATTAACCCCTTGTGTAGTTTGAGAGCTACTTGCATCTAAATAATCTTGGGTGCTTATTAAAGCACAGAGTTCCAGAGCCCAGAAATTTGCACTATAATAACTACCCCAGAAAATTTTTATGTAAATTTGGAAACCTACCAGTTAAACCTATTTGTATGTGACCCCAAAGGTCCATAACATATTGTAATGTATAACCTGTCACTTTAATGAGACACAAATTAGAATCATGGATGCTGGAATTAGGGAGTGTGTCATTCATGAGTGAGGGAAGGAGTGTAGTACTCTCTGCATCTCAGACTCATTGTCTTTTTAAACATCAACTCTGATGAACCCTTGCTATACTGCATTTTGTGGGTAAATTGTGTGCTTTCCTAATGTTTGAGAAGTTCTCAGGATCCTCATGAGTATCAAGATTCTGCTATCCAAAATTTTGTACACCAAAACTAAAAAGAGTAAAATTTTTGCTTTGGCTAAAATTTTATTTTTTACTGGTTTTCTCCCTAACAATCTTCATGCTTCATACAGACATTTCAGTGTACGTGCAGCATGGTTACCTATAGAAACTGTTCATATTCTATGTCTCCAAAATCCACAATGAGTTATTATTCCATATGCCAGCCAATGACACCTTTCCATTGTTTATTAATGTCACTTTATTGTTATCATTCACTTTACTGTCCATTGTGATGCCTGATCTTTTTTTTTTTTTTAATCACAACTTCCCAATTGTTTTTCTCCAACTGAATAGGCTTATATTCTTAATCATTATTTTTATACATTATTTAGCACTTTTCAAGTTCATCCAATCTTGCTATTTCTAGCACATATGGCTAACCTTTCTTTTTCCTTTTGTATGATTGCTCTGTCCTTCCTGGCACTGGCAACTGTTCTAATTTAGTATGTCCTGGGATTTTCACAATTTCTCTCTACTTCTTCATAAAGATTGTTATTAACTACATAAAAAAAGGACAGATTAATTTTTGCTTCCATTAAACCTGGACTTTTCCAGTCATTTAACATTTTGCAAGTCATTGCAGCTGTAGGTTATTGGCTCTCTCTCTGTTATCCCATGGAGCATCCTTTCATAATAACATGGGATGAAGTATGTTAGTTCTCCATAGTAGAGCTAATTAGTTCAATTGGGTCCAACAATATTTCCTTCAGATGATGCTTTTAATATGGATCTAAGGAAACTGGTTTAACCTTGCTCAACTTGACCTAGGTAAGAATTTAAGGTTAGTTTATTAATACAATCATTTGATTAGATTTTTAAGTGTGTGGTGGGTGAATGTATGTAATACCTTTATTGATTTCCCCAGCCCATACTATTTGCTATTATCATTTTCAACCTTTTAAGAAAAGGTAATGTCAATAAATAATAGTTCTTGGAAAACAAACATCATAATGTATAATAGGAATGATCTATGCAGGAAATGAGAAACCACTTGACTGGTTTCAATGTCAGTGGTATGTTCTAAGAAGGAGCTATCATCAACCTGCATTCTGAGGACTAGGCCTGTTTCCATTTACTCTATGTAGGTATGAAGTCAGAGATGTCAACAAACACCAAATTGGTACAGTATATAAAGCCCGATATTCAATTAAGAATTCTATTCTTTTTCATTTATCCTATTTCTGATTAATTGACAATTAGAGAAATATCTCTGTTGCCATATCATTCAAATCAACAAACTTTTACAGGGTATCTACTATGTATAAAGCATCATGTAGTGTCAAGAATAGTGATAAGCATTATTCACATTAAAGGTCACCCACAATCTTAAATTTCTCCATGGTAATGCACACTCACATTAAAACTGCCACATTATAAAATGGGAAATGTTACTGTTCCTTCCTTTGGATTCACTGACTTTCAGTATTGTATCCCTATTGTCTTTAAGAGTGCGTGGCATGTATTAGATGTTCACTAAATACATATCACTTGAATAAACTCATCTCTTCTGTATATTGGTCATCTATTACTATAACAAATCACCTTTCAACTTAGTGGCTTAAAACAATGATAACAATTAATTACCTCTCATGGTTTCTGTTGGCCAAGAATTTGGAGAGGGCTAAGCTGGCAGTTTTTGCTTGCAGTCTGTCACCTCTCATGTGATTGTTATCATATATTATATTGGGCTACAGTCATCAGAAGGCTTTACTGACACTAGAGGATACATCTTCATGGTCCCCCCTCACGTGGCTGGCAAGCTATTGCTGGAAGTTGGTTGGGGACCTCAGTTCCTTCCTCTATGAGCCTCTCCACAGACTTCTTTAGTGTCTTCATAGCACAGTAGGTTTCCCCCATAGTGAGCAATTCAAGAGATAAGGTGGATTCTGCAATGCCCTTTATGATCCAGTCTCTCTGTCACTTTTACTATATTCTGTGAGTCACACAGGTTCCAGACTGCATCCAAAAGCCTGCTACCACAGGCTGCATCATAAGATTATGCAAATCATTAAAATGTCCACATATGACCTATCCACACAAGAGAAAAAGATACAAAGGGGCAATGCACTTCCAGTCTACATAGCCTCTCTCCTGGTAAGAATTCCTTGGAGGAACAAGGCAATGGGAGTCAGAGCATAAGGTCAAACTATAGTGACATTATAACATTAGTAGTCACATTTATGGTTGCTTTTCTCTCTCTCTCTTCTTCCTACCCCAATCAAGTCTTCATTTGTCACTCCACCTCCTGTTACCCGTCATATCTAGTCCACAAATGCACTAAAAAAAAATGAACATTCTTCCTAATTCTTGAATCCATCTACTTTTCATTTTCATCATCATCACACTAGTTCAAGCTACCACCTCTCTTTACTGGACAACTGCAATAACCTAGTAATTTATCTCTTAGCATCAACTTTTATCTCCCTCCAGTCCATCCTTCAAGATCATTCAGAGTGTGCATTTAAAAATTCAATTTCAATAATGTCACTTTCCTACTTAAAGTCCTTCAAAAATTTTAATATAAGGAACACCTTTACTAAGATCTATATGCTTTGAATGAACTGTCTTCTTTCTTTACCTCCAAGGTTATACTTTGCCTCTGTGCCCTTCATTCTCTGTGCTCCAGCCAAATTGTCTCTTACATAGTTCATCAAAAGGTCCCATGTTCTTTTCTGCTTCCAGGCCAAGAACAAGATGTTCTTCCTCACCCTTTTACCAAACTACCTCCTTTCTACCTCTCAGAAATCAGCCAATTTGTCACTTCCTCATGGGAGTCTTTCTGATCTCTGCACTCATTCTGGTCCTCCAGTAATATGCTCTCAACATTTTATGTACTTGTCCTTCACAAGAATCACCACAATCTATAATTGCATATTTGTGTGATTTTGTTTGATTAAATATCAAATAAATTATAAGTGCATGCACATAAACCCCCACATATATATAATCAAACAAATTGTGTTCTGCACTAGACTAAGTTTCCTGTAGTCATGAATATGTCTATTTTTCTTTCCCATTGATTCTCCAGTATACATGCTAGTTGCTTATATATATTGGATAAATGAATGCATGAATTAAACTCAGCTGCCTTTCTCTTCTTGTGAAGATTTGAAAGGAACTAAATTGTGTTCTGTTTTTTCTTATTTATAAGTTTTCATGTTTTGACTCATGTAAACACACTTTCTTTGGCTTAGATTCAAGTGTCAGATAAGAATTATAACATTAGGGAAACAATAAAGAGCAGGAGAAAGCTGATTTATGTGCAAAGTATTGTAATGGTGGCAAATCTCCACAACAATCTTCATCTTATCTCATGGAAGCTACTTAGGATTTCTCCCTTTTATGTCTAAAGAAAATTTGGAGAGGGTGCTAAAAAGAATTGAATTACTTACATATTTATCTTATGAGTCAGATTGAATCAACTTCTTTACCGTAATATTAGGGTATCAGATTTCTATTATATTCCAGGCACTATACTAGGAACTTCATCTTAATTATCTCAGTAAACTCCACAGCAAACCTCTGAGGACCTTATCAAATATTTCTATCTTGAAGTTAAAGAAAGTTAAGACTTAGAAGTTAGGTAACTTTCTCAAGGTCACACTGGTTTAGTGTAGGATCCAGGACCAGAACCTAGCTCTCTCTGACTTGAAAATCAGAGCCAGAAAAGATGTTCTTTAAATCTGGCATAATTTGAAGTCTGAGGCTCTTTAGAACAGATGGGCTCCCCTTGTAGAGATCATCACTCTTGCTCAGAATATTAGAGGACTCACAGTGGATTCTGCTACCTTCTCTGGTCTATTTTTAGTGTATTAGAATTTATTTATGGCATGATCTTAGTCTTGGTATGCTTATGCCAGTTATTACCATCTCAGTAATTAATGAGTTTTTCCATGTCCACTGAAGGACTACCTGGAAAGAAGAATTATCAGGCAACTTTGTTCCATTGGTTGATATAGTATTATAAGCAGTCAATGCAACGTCCAGGAGCTACATGTAAGGCTATAAAACTCAGGTTGCAGCTCTTGTCTTTTTATAAAGCTCGCACATCAAGGCATACAACATATTAAAAAGTTCTGCCTTGATCACATCCATCTCTTCACAACATTCTCAGTCTCTAGTCCACTAACAATAGCCAGAGTGCTATGCCAAGATGCTCTTGAGAATTTCTTTTATCTCCATGGCTTTATCCAAAGCTCTACAGCCAAACTGTTTTCATCTTGCAGTTCCACCCATTTCAGTTTTGTGCTGAAAATTGTTAAATTTCATTCTTCTTTCCAACCCAAATTCTCTGTTTCAAATCACCCTTCTCAAATGGTGAGATTACTAGGGGTTACTTTCTAGATCTCAAAGAATTTCTAAGCCACATCTTCATTCCTAAGGTCTCTAAGTGCTGTTAAATCTTTTGCACCAATTCATTCAACAGTTCGTTTTCTGTTGCAAGGAACTGGATGTGTTTAACTTACATGGCATCATGAAAAGGGATCATACCTGTAATCATGCCTTAAAACTTCATAGATTTTCTTCCCTAGCAAGCCTATAATGGAAGACTGAGATAAGTTGCTTAACTTCTTCAGTGTCATAGTTTCTTTATGTGTAAATCAAATGGTGAGAATCACAAGATTCCTTTGAATCCTGATGAACTCTGCTCTCTCTCTTTCCAGTGACTCAGTTCATACATCTCAAAGCTAGGCAACCACAAGAAATAGCTAACAGTTTGTAAATGACAAAAAGTCATTTTCATGTATCTGGCACAAAAGAGCCTCTAGCCTCTAGCCTCTAGCAATGCTTCTTCTTTTAGCTGAAATTCTGTCACTGTGCTTTTTCAGGGAGGCACACTAGAGGATTGATAAGGCCTTTTTCTAAATCCACTAATCAACAGGATAAGTGTCTCGTTAGTACCAAATGTAGAAAGAAGAGGAAAATGTGGCTGTACAGATGTAAAGTTTAAGAACTTTGGTAAAAATAATGAAAATTATTTTTCCTTGGCATGGTATTTTATTTGTCATTTGTCCATTGAGGAAGCTAAAATATAGGTGTCAAATCAAAGGATTTATTTTAATTTTTTCCCTATGAGAACCTAAAAAAACTCAGCAGTAGTAGCAGAGCAAGTTACTATTTCAGCTTTCTTTTACTCAGAAAGAAGGGCCATGGTGCACTGGCAAAAGTCCTGGGTCCCAGAGTCTTACATTTCTAGATTCAGATCTCATCTGAGTCACTAGGTACCTAAAACCCTGGAAAATTAAAACACTCCTTTAGCCTTAGCTTCCCTATCTGAAGAGGAGGATAGTTTAACTCTCTTTCAAGGTTGTTATAGTATACAAGTGAGATAGGTACACATGCTATTATACTGGCATATTTATTTGTCCATTTTTCTTTCAAGTCTCTAAATTCCATGAAAAGAAGGATATTGTTTATCTTTTCACCACTGTATCTCAAGTGCCTTTTTTCAGTGGCTCAAAATAGTATATACTCAATAAATATGTGGTGAATTAGTAAATATTTTTAACACAGCTTAACGTAGTGTGTGGTGTCTAGTGAATATTTGACAAGTGAAAGATTTTTCCCTCTATCTTTCCCTTGCATCTAAATTTTCAAAAAATCCAAATTACACCCATACTGGACATACCAGTTATTTACCAGTTGTTGTCTTAATTCTAAACCCACACTTCGGGAATCTGCTTTATGATGCTGAGACTAGGACCCCATAAACTACATTTCTCAGACTTCCTTGCCAACTCATTTCTGTTGGTTTCACTAATAAGAGCCACTAGAGGGAGAATGAAAGGCAGGCAGAGGACATAATGGACATAATTCCTCTTTTCTTGTTCTTGTCAGCAACGCTTCAGCAAAAATAATTACCTTTAGGCTCTTTCAACACTACCAGTGCTAACCCCAATATGCTCCTTCACAGATGACTGGAACAGGCAGGTGGTATTTCCTTCTGAGATATCTGAGCGTGAACTCTGTCTATGGGGTCCTATCTTTAAGCTTCTAAATTTTGGTAATTCTACCTCTTCCCTTTTGTTCCCCAAGCAATATGGATGGTAGCAGCTTTCTGCAGTTATCACTTCTGGATTTGCTGAGTGTTATCTGTAGGTTCTTTTAGCCTTTAAACACCTTTGAAATCAATTCCCTATATTAAATTCTTTCTGATGAAATACGTGGTATGGTTTTGATTTTCCTGACTGGACTTTGATACAATGTGCTACCTGCTTTTCCATAAGTATGCTCACTTCTATGTCTAATTATTCTTTCATGCCTTGAAATATTCTTTCTTAAAGAACTCTGTAAATATCATACAGCCACATATCAATTGTGCTAATTGTGGCAATTTCTTAAACTTTCTGAATCTCAGATTCCTCAACTTGAAAATGGGTTAAATAATAGAACTGCTTTGTAAATTTGTTGCATAAAAGTAATTTATACATACACACATACACACACACATACATTATCTAGCAACATTCATATTATTTCCATTAAAGCAATAATTCATTGATTCAGCAAATATACATTGAATGCGTACTATGTGCCTGGCAACTGTGCTATACTTAGAAATATAAAGAAGAATAAGGCTCAGCTTCTGTTCAGAATGAAATTAGAGACTAATAGAGAAAAAAAAAGATGTCAGATCAAATCACTTTTCCACAGTAAAATAAAAGCCATCAGATGTATGTACAAAGTGTTGTGAGTATACAGAAGATGGAAAATAAACAGAATCTTGGTGGATGTGGATACGGAAGAAATTTTTCAACAAAATTTTGAAGAACTAGGTAGAAAGTGGTTAAGGGATCTTAAATATAGATGGACTGGAATTTACAGAAAACGTGGAGGTACATACAAGATAGTATAGATGGATTTCTTAAACAATATTTTTATTTTCTTGTTTTGGGAAAAAGAGAAATAATCAATAAAGTTAAAATGTTTAGACTTGGAATGCTCCCTTTAAATGAAGGAAGTAGATAAATTCTCATTCTCTTCAGTAGATGCTTCCTTGTTTTGCTTCAGTACTTATCAACTTTACTTCCCCAAGTAAGACTGAGATATTTATCTTAAAAATAAACTAATCTAGAAGTGACTAGACCAATTCTAAGTGAGTTATGGCCTCTGTACCATCTTTGGATAAGAAGAACCAATGGTAAGAAAAGCCTATTCTGAAGGCAGGAGAAGAGCCAAGCCTCTATAAAGCATTTGAGCAATAATCATAGATATTGCCTGATGGATGTATACCCTACATTTTTACCTGATGCTCTGAAACTCAACTCAGCTTCTTGACACCCCCCTCTCCCCTTTAAACAGGATATGAGAGGCAGAGGCTAAGCAGTAAAATGCTGTCCAAGAGAAGTTATTATTATCATACCCCTTCCAAGTGCAGTCTCTTACACTAGAGGAGCATACTGACTTGGGATCTAAGGTAGGAGATTAGATGGGATGGGTAATGGGTGCTATTATTTCCAACTTTCCCATTGGGTATCCTAAAATATAAACCTTCACTTTTAAAACACTGAATATCATGAGTGATAAATTTGGCTTGCCTGCATCAGTTGGTTACAGATAGAAGAAAACAAGCTCTTTCTACTGCTGAAATGATTAACTCACATGAGCTCAGCTTCTAAGGATACATGCTATACACTGTAATTTGGAGGGGATGAGGTCTGGTGTCTTAAGCCCTACCAAAACCAGATGTTCATATTATAACACTATAACCCTACCACCACCACCAATACCCAATATTTTTAAGAGTCAGTACCAAGACTGGCATTAAAAAATTGTGGAAAAGGGACAATCAGAAAGCCTTACTGAGCATCATATGACTCATTCAATTTCTCTCAAATGATAGTGGTCCATACTAAACCATCTCTGTTATTCTCCTAGCTAATTTGGTGCCATACAGTTGTTTGGGAAACTGCATATAGGTCATTATGACTAATGTATATACATTATAGGGTTAGGGAGTTGTAATGAAGAGGTAAGCAAAGACCAAATATTTAAAGGCAATTTGGGCCAAGCTGAGGTATGCAGATTTATCTTGAGTATAAGTAAAATAGCTACACATTTCAATTTGACTACAGTTCTTATGCATGTCTTTTGTCACAGAAAAGTTTTAAACACTGTAAACACTGCTTACAGCAGTTTTACTTGTAATCATAGTTGTTATTTTAGCTTATTTCATTTACTTATTATAGTTATGTTAACTGAGTGATTTATAACACTACTATAACCAGATGCTTGCCATTATTTACAGCCCTCATTTACAGTCAGTTTGTGCTTACCCTGGCTAACTTTTATCAATTTTCAAGGGTTTCTTGGGCCCACACTTGCACACTACCTATTAAACAATTAAAATATTCCAACTTAAAAAATGTCACTATCTCCACCTGCCTTTGTTTGAATCCCATAAAACTCTAAGCTCTTTAGACTTGGAGAGACAGATTCAAGCTTACTCCTGTCTCTTTGTTTGGCTGCCCTGCAGTAAAGCTCTTTCTTATCTCAAAATTCTGGTGTCACAGCATTGACTTCTGTGTGCGTCAGACAATGAGTCCACTGTTCAGTAACCAGCTTTGGTTCTCAAGAGTGGATTTGTTTGGAGGATTCTAGGAACATGGTAGCAGTAGCAATATATATTTAGGATCTCTCTAAATCTCCATGTAAAAGCAGACAGAACAACCAGATATTAAGACCCAAATGCTGTACAACATTTAAACAAAACTAGGTGAAAGATATCCCTGTGAATTACTAATTACAAGCCAGTAGAGACAAACCACTAATAGCAAAATGACCTTTGTGATAATAGAGTCTTTACAGGACTTGAGAATAGAAAATCTGCAAAAGGGCCCAATATGTATTCAATGGAAATCCCAGTAGGTGAATTTGAAATCAGAAGCTGTAACTTGGAGTTTTGCCCAATCTCACAGTGGGTAAGTACATGCATCCTAATGAGATTTGAAGGAACTGAAGCATATTAGTCTCTATAAATCCTCAGAATTTACCAACCAGGGATCCCTTTCATGATACAGCTCGGTGATGTAACAGAAGTTGCTGTTGTGGTACAAAAATTGAACAGAAAAGGGACATTAGAGAAAAAGGAATGAGTAGAACCAGGTAAAAGTCAAGGAAGGGCACAAATCCAGGAAATTACAGAAATCAAGAAGCCAGGTTTATATTATATGAAAACAACAAAAAAGTAAACTCTATCAAGTTAGAAAAAGTATCTCTAGCATAAATCACCATTTAAAAGAACAGGAAATATATTGAATGGTAGGAAAGTATCGAGGTAAAATCCCATTTGAAGTGATTTTTAAAGAAAGAGAGAATAAAGAGTAAAATAACATTCCTACCATGAAAGCACAACAGAAAGCCATGAACAGCATCAATCAGAATGGAACTTAGAAATAAGGTGACAGAACAACATAAATAATTAGAAATTTAAAAAATCATTTCAAAAATGAAAACTAAACTAAAAGAAGCACAAGAACAAATAAACACAACAGATAATGCCTTAACAGAAATAGAATTTAAAAAGGGGGAAATGTTTAAAATTTAGAAAGAAATAGAAGAGGTAACTTCTGGTCTGCCCATGACAGATTAACATGAGTTGGATTTAGATTCTGAATTGGATTTAGATTCTTGCCATAAAACAAACAAACAAACAAACAAAAAACAAACTAGAAATTATGATAAGATGTGTGAAAAATTATTTTTAGACATTTGAAAGTATATAGAACAGTACTCTCATTCCTGATAGAAGAAATACAAATAAGGTGAGCCACAAAATCATCCTAGATGTCTGTCTGAGGCACATTCCAGAACTTGGTACATAAACAGGGATCCAAACAGAGCATAGCAAACCTCACTAAATTGTAGAAACAAAGATCAGAGTTCAGGGAGTTTATTTGGCTGGAAGTTGCAGGGCACAGTTTCAGACAGGGAGAAGTTACACAGAAAAACAACTTCAGAAATTTGCACAGGGCCCCGCTTGTGACTATTGTTGGATACCAAGTAGTGTGAACCCCACAAGGTTGGGCGGAGGTTGGCAGGTAACATGTAAATTGGACAATCCCAACTCTCATACAGAGCAGGGGAATATTAGAGCTCCAATAAGCTAGGGCCGAGAGTCTTCCTTGATCACCCGTGGTATTTAATAGAGATCCCAGAAAATCCATGCCCTAATTTTAGGGCTAAATTAAATTTAGTGTAAAGGATACTCTAAACTCCCCATGCTAAGACTGAAAACAAGTCCTGAAATGATAAAGAGCATCTGTAAATAATTTAACTGCTTGTCAGAAGAAAGTCAAACACATTTTGAAGAAAGAAAACAAAATCTATACACTAAGCAATGTAATGTTTGCAATGTCTAGCACTCAATAAAATTTTTTAGTATTGACTAAAAGCAGGATAATGTGACCCCTACAAGGAGAAATATCAGTCATGCCTCAGAAATAATTGAGATGATTGTATTTTCAGACAAGGACTTTAAAATAGCAATCAAAATTCAATCAATATGCTTAAGGATTAAAGGTATAGCATGAATATAGTGAAAAATCCAATGGAAGCTATAAAGAGAAGAAAACGGAACTTCTAGAAATGAAAACACAATATTTAAAATGAAGAAAATTAAAGCATATTAGACACTGAAGAAGAAAAGTCTAGTGGACTTGATATAGCTATGACAACTACACAAAATCAAACACACAGAAAAAAAATTAGATTTTAAACAATGAACATGTCTCTGTGACTAGTAAGGAAAAAAATATCAGTAGACCAAAAATGCATGTAATTTGAATTCCAGAAAGAGGATGTAGAAAAAAAAATATTTGAATAGTGACCAAAAGTTTTCCAAATTTAATGAAACCTATAAACACACGCAAAATTAACCACAAGCAGAAAATACACAAAGAAAACCACACACAGTATATGATTATTAAATTGATGAAAGCCAGTAATAAAGAGACAATCTTAGAAACAGAGTAAAAAGGTACATTATATACAGAGGAACAGAGATAAGAATTACTGCATACATTTAATATATCATGACACTAAGGAGATGATGAAAAGACATCCTTAAAGGTTGAGATAAAAACATATTAAAACTCTATAATTTTATATCCATTGAAAATATTTCCAAAAATGCGGTAGACATAATTGCTTTTATAGGCAAAGAGGAGAGAATTTGTTCTCAAAAGATAAACACAAAATGAAATTTTAAAGGAAATTCTTCAAGCAAAACAAAAATCCAACCAAATGGAAATTTGGATCATACTCAGAGGAATTAGAAGACTTAGAAATGGTAAAAATGATTTTATTGTGGATGGTAGATATTTTCTCATTTTTAGTCTCTTTTAAAATGCTTTATATGGTTCAAAACAGTTGTAGAAATAAATCATATGACAAAAATAGCACAAAAGACAAAATGTATAAATGGAACTAAACTGCTTTATCTATTAACCATTAAGTGGTATATTATTATTTAAAGGGAGACTATGATAAAATAAGATGTGTATATGAATACATTTTACATTCATAAGATACATATTTACACATATATATATATTATATATGGATATATAATAAAAAGTCAACAATTACAAGATAAAACAAAGTCATATAGCTATGAGCCAATGATGGATATAAAATGGAATCATGAAAGTACTCGTTTATTCAAATGAAGGCAAGAAAAGAGAAACAGAAGAACAAAAACAAATTAAAATTAGAAAATACAAAGAAAGAAATAAAACCACCATGTCAATAATTCCAATAAATTTGATGGTTTAAACATTCCAGTTAAAGGCAGATATTGTCAGACTTAGTAAAATAGCATGACCCAACTATATGCTTTCTACAAGAAACCTACTTAATACTATAATAACATGGATTAAAATTAAAGCATGAAAAAGCAAACAAGATTCTATGAAAATATTAATCAAAAGAAAGCTCCAGTGCTTTTATTGATATTAAGTAAAGTAGATTTCAGAACAAGGAATTTTATCAGGGATAAAGAGGAATATGTTATAATGATAAAGGGGTCAATTTTTCAGTATATATGTGTTTGCACCTAATAATAGTGTTTCAAAATACATAGTCCAATAATGATAAATCCAAATGAAGATATAGACAAACCCACAATTATATTGTTGTAAATTTTAATTCTCCTAGCTCAGTTATTTTTAGAACAAGTAGATATAAAATCAGTTAGTATTTAAATGACTTGAAAAAGCATGAACCAACTGAACCTAAATGACCTTTATAGAACAGTCCACACATTAACAGTGAAAAGACATTCTTTTTAAGCACACATGGAACATTCATCAAAATAGACCACAGGAGAGGCTATAGAACAATTCTCAATAAATGGTAAAAACTTGAAATTATGTGGACTGTATTCTCTGACTACAACAGAATTAAATTAGAAACAAAAACCAGTAAGACCTGGAAAATTTAAAAATTTGTGAATTAACCTACACACTTATAAGTAACATGGATCAAAGGGAAGAGCATAGGGGATTAGAAAATAATTTAACTGAATGAAATAAAAACACAACATATCAAAATATGTGGAATGCTGTTAAAGTAGATATTTGAGGGAAATTTCTCACAGTATATGTTTATATTAGAATTGAAGAAAGTTTCAAATCAATGACCTAGTCATCTACCTTAAGGAATAGAAAAGCAAATTAAAATCAAACTAATCAAAGAAATAAAGAAAAAAGCATAAATCAATGAATAAAAATAGAAAAATAATGAACATCAATGAAACTAAAAGCTAATTTTTGAAAATATTAATAAAAATGACAGACATCTAGGCAGAATTGTCAGAAAAAAATACAGAGCAGACAAAGATTATGATTATCGGGAATAAAAGAAGTCACATCATTACCAATTCTACAGATATTAAAAGACAATGAGGAAATATAAACATTATGCCATTAGCTTCCACGATTTAGATGACATAGGCAAATTCCTTGAAAGACACAAACTATCAACACTTAGTCAAGATAACATAGAAAATATGAAAAATTATATATATTAAAGAATTTAAATATGAGTTAAAAACTTTGCATAAAGAAAAATATGTTCCACCCTACCTTTACAAATGATTTCTACCAAACATAAAATACCAATTCAACACAATTCTTTCAGAAAACAGAAAAGGAGAGAATAATTCCCAAGGGATTTTATGAGGTAGCATTACCTTGATATTAAACCAGATAAAAAACATTTAACAAAAACAAGACCATTATTTCTCATAAGCATAGCAGCAAGAAATCTGAACAATATATTAGCAAATTTAATCCAGCAATATATAAAAGGAATAGCATATCATGATCAAGGGGAGTTTATCTTCATAATCAAAGATTGGCTTTACATTAAACAAGAAATAAGTATGTCATTTTATTAACTGAAAAAGGAGGAAAAAACATATACTCATCTCAGTATGCACAGAAAAAGCACTCGACAAATTCATGATAAAAATTTCTTCAAACTAAGAATAGTAGAGAACTTCCTCAACCTCATAAAGACCATCAAGAGAAAATCTACAGTTAACATAATTCTTAATGGTCAAAAATTAATGCTTTCCTCCTAAGATCATGAACAAGGCAAGTATATCTTCTCTCACAGTACTGAAAATTCTAGCCCATGAAAAAGGCAAAAAAAAAAAAAAAAAAAAAAAAAAGGAAAAATAAAAAAGCATGCTATTTTGAAAGGTAGAAGTAATATTTTTATTTGTGGATGACATGATCGTCTATTAATAAATCCTAAGAAATTGGCTTAAAAGCTACAAGAATTAATAAATTCATTTACAGAAATCATGGAATAATAGTCACTATAGCTATAAATAGATGGAAATTAAAATTAAAAAGTTCCAGTAGAATAAAACCTGAAATACTTAAGAATAAAATTAACAAATTAGTTACAAGACCTTAAAACTAAAAAACTATGATGAGAAAAATTAAAGAAAACAAATAAATGAAGAGAATGTGTTCATGAATTGAAAGACTGATAATTTTTATGATGTCATTTAATCCCAAATTGTTATATAGATTCAAACCAATTCTAATAAATATTCTAGAAGACCTTTTTGTAGAGACTAACGGGCTTATTCTGTCTTTTGAAAAGGAGAACAAAGTTGCAAACATACCCAAACTAATTCCAAGAATTACTCTAACTGTATAGTAGCCACAATGGCTTGTATTTGCTCAAGGATGTAAAAACAGATCAGAAATAGACTCACACATGTAGGGTAAATTGATTTTTTAAAATTTTTACAAGGATTAGTGAAAAATAGCAAATATTGATGATAGGCTTAGAAGATCCAGTATGTGCATAGTAGGCATATCAGAAAAAACTGAAATCAAGAACTGATGAATGGGCAAACTAACTGTGGTGTATTCACACGATGGAATATTATACAGCTGTAAGAAGAAATCAAGTCATAAAGCATATGACAACACGGATGAACCTGGAGGACATTATGTTGAATGAAGCAAGCCAGACACAAAAGGACAAGCACTGTATGATTGCGCTACTATGAACTAAGTATATTGTGTAATGTATTGTATGATTTCATTTATATAAAATGTAAAAATAAATCAATTTATAAAGATGAAATTAGATTAGTGGTTATGTAGGGCTGGGGAAGGCTTGTTAAGAGGTGTGGAGTTTTCATTTTTGGAGTAATGAAATGGTTCTAAAATTTTTTGTGGTGATGAATGCACAACATTAATATTATACTAAAAGCCATTGATTATACACTTTGGATAGATTGTATGGTATGTGAATCTATCTCAATAAAACTGCCGAATAAATAAATAAATAAATGTGCAAGAATAGTCAGAAATAGCAGCTATGTACAGCAGGGGAAGTAGAGAGATTGAGAGGTGAAGAATTTTCTTGTTTACTTTTTGTCTGTTTTTTTTGTTTATTATTATTATTATTATTGAAATAATAAAAATGCTCTAATAATGATTGAAGTGATGAATGCACAACTATGCTGTTATACCAAATACCATTGATTGTATACTTTGGATGAATTGTATGCTTTATTAATATGTACCAATAAAATTGATTTTTTAAAAAGAAATCATAACAAAAACTAAAATATATCATGTATGAATATTTTCCTAAAATAAATAGACACACACACATATTCACACATTTGTATATTGGGAATAACATACCACATGAGAATATTAACCCCAAATCACCAACTCCAAGAGATATTCTAACAAAATAACTGTAGTTTAAAGTAAAAAAAAAAACAAAAAAAATCCTTTGTTCATCTAGGCAAAAAGAAGTGACTTACAAGAAACAGAAAATTAAATTTCTTTCAGACTTGTCACCAGGAACACTTAAGACCAGAAGAAATTGAAGTAAGACATTTAAGACACTCAAAGAAAGAAAATCTGAACTAAGTATTTTATATCCAGCAAAATTTACTTTCAGATGTAAGGAGACCAAAGTATTACAAAATTAAACTAAATTAGGAATTTTTTCCCCATGATCTCACCAATCTAATAGAGAATGAGTTTCAGACAAACAAAATGACTAGAGACATATATTTAAGAATACCTCATGAATATCAAATATAGAGTTGCTTATAAAACTAACACTTAATGAAAATTAATAGAGTATTGTATGAAATGGCTATCTGTTATTATAAAGCGGAGATGATAAGCTATTAAAAAATGAAGGCAGAAGAGGGAGAACATGGACAAAATATGTAACTGCTATCAGGAACCATAGAGTGATAGTAATGTTAATATTGCAATTTCAAATCTGTCTTGTTTATTTGTGCCATAAAGCAAATTAATAAACATATGGGATTTTAATCTTTTATGCCTGTAACCTAGAAAGTCTGGATTCTCAGTGTAGGAGGACAGAAACACAAATCTAATAAAAAAGAAGAGGTTAAGTAAGATTTTATTTTCCTGAATATATATTAGTATAATCTCAAGTGTATATGTAGGTGTCTTAGCTATGTTCACTGAAAAGAACACAGTATGAATCCATATTCAAGTCTACACAGTACATTTAGTATATAATATTTACTTCTTAAAACATATGTATACCAGCAAATGTGCCAGTACTATAACAAAAATGGGGGAGTGGGCTTTGTGGTTCAAGTGAGTGCAGAAGACTCTCTAATAGTTACCATCTGTCTTTATTTTGCAAACTCAGTTGATTGGACTCCTTAGCTTAGTACTTTTCTCATTTAGCACATAAATCAGTCCTACTTAGACACCTTAATTCAGTGAAAGCTGAAAAAAAAAAAAAAAGACTTGAATGGATACATAGATCAGCATCAGGGACAGAAGCATGCATTACACTGGACTTGGGCAGTAAATTCATGAGTTTAGGTCAAAATTCTTGGCTTTATGGTTTTGTAAAAAGTTTTCCTTCTCAAATGCCATCTGAACAATAATAGAAAACATGAGAAAAGGCATAACAATTGGCAGTCAAAAACTGAATGCAACTTAGAGAAGATTTACAAAATATTGTGTGGATTTTTCTTCACAAAGTAACCTCTGAGAATAAATGGGTGTAAACTTTGGGCCAGGTAGGGTTACTTGATCCCAGCAACCTCAAGAAAATATCTGGCTTTGCTTGTATCTGTTCACATAGTTTGATGATCAGATCAATTATTTTTTACTTGCAACAGTCTATACTGCAATTGACCACTAACATGGAGAAAACTCCATGTTTAAAAAAGTGAGAATCCATCTACCAGCTCCCAGGTGGGATAAGAATGATGGTAGAATAGACATAGTTCCATAGCTGCAATGGTGAACAAGATAAGTTATTTTACATGTTAGAGAAACAAGAACAGCAAATCCTGCTCATCCAACACTGGCTTGGCACATCCTGCTCATCCAACACTGATTGGCCTGGCTCCTCGACATGAGGGAGCTTGATTCAATAAGGGACCTGAAGAAGACATTCTGGGAGGTTTATTCAATAAGAAAATCCAGTCTTTTAATATTAACTAATTGTAATCATGGATAGCTCACATTATAACATACAGAGATAGATACTTTACTGATTATTATAGTCTTTCTCGCCTTTAAATCCTCATTGCAATTCCTTTGTACTTTTCTTTTTGTACCTTTAATATTCTTCCTCATCAATATCTATACATTTATTTTATGATTGTATTATTAATGCTAATAGTATGCAGCATTTATTGAACACTCATGCACTAGGCCCTCTTTTAGATGATTTACATATATTCTTAAGTAATCCCCACAACAATCCTCTGAATTAGGTACTAAGATCTGCATTTAACAGATGAGGAAAGTGAGGTATCAAAAATAAAAGTAGCTCACACACAGACACAGGCTGTTCTCAATCTTCTTGAGAACAGAGCTGGAGTTTCACCCACATTTGTATACCACTTATTACCTAGAGCATTTCATGGTCCCAAGTTGTGACTTCAAGATCATGACCCAGAAAATGTGCTGAATGAGCTGGTTCTTGAAGGATAAATAGATATTTTCCAGGTTGACAGAGTGGGCAAAGACTTTACAGGTCAAAGTAATCACAGAGTCCAAGCAGGCATATGATCAAATATGAAAGCTGACAACAGCTTTATTCTGCTGATGGAGATGCATACTACCTACATGCCTATTACACATCAGGAAGGAAAGATTTATGTATTAAAGTCTTGATATGAACAGTAATATCATAATAACTTTATATAAATCTGTGTCCACTGTCTAATAAGGAAAGATATAGAGGGGAGTTTTACTCTGTTATGAGCATAGTAGGCTGAATTTAGACTATAGCTCATTTGGGATAGAGCCAATGTAAATGACATTGACGTTTTAATGACCCTGATTGTTGTTTACTGACAGCTAGTTTTCCAAAGGTGGCTTTAACTTAGGGGAACTCATCTTTGGAATGAATACAGTGGCATTACTATGAGACCTTTGCCCTTACAATGCTCAATTCCTGAACCAACACAAGGTTATTAATAGAGACTCAGTCGATCGTACTTGTACTGTAATAAATGCATAAACCAGGATTCATTTGGGTGTTGAAAGAAAGAAATGATAACCCAAATCCTAGGAAACACATTGTTTTTAGCAGTATGTTAAAATAAGTCTCAGTGATTAGAGTGAATAAAAAGTTAAAACTAATTGCTGTTGATCAAATGGTCTACTTTTACTACTAGGACTAATTAGTATGGTGATCAATATTAATGCTGACATTATCGTTTAAAATAACTTAATTCTGATTTCTAAAGATAATTTGTGCTTGCATGTTTGGAGCAGGCCCTAGTTATTGGTGCCCAATAAACTTCTGATCATTATTTGGGCTATTGTAGAAGACAAAAGCCATTGTTTGAGCAGAGAAAAAATATGTAAAGAACTTCTCTGGATGACAAGCAAGGTTTATGTAATGGTCATAAGCACCTTATGTCAAAATTTTTTGAGGTGCATTTGAAAATTGTGATAACCGATTCGTCAAAAACATGCTTATATAGCCTCTAGTCCATCCTGCAATGAATACAATGATTACATTTATCATTCTAGCAACAGATAATAAAATGTCTTAATATGTACTTAATAGAGAAATGTTAATTTTAACTCAAAATATCTCATAATGATATGATTAATTGATAATATAATTAAGAAACAGTTATTCAAACATGATAATTTCAAATCTTTTTAAGTATTCTCAAATGTAAATATAAAAACCCAATGTATTTTAAATGTCATTTGGGGACTTGGTGTCTCTTATTTTGAGTAATGAAACTACCCACACATATATTTATGGTTCATATTCAAGAATGTGAATTCATGTGTCTGAGCTTACAATACAAGTCTCCCAACCAAAAAGAACAAAATAAAATAAAGTAACTTTTTTATATGAGGCTATGGTCAAGTCTTAGAATTGATTCACATTTACCATAGATAGAACACCATGGGAATTTCTGAAGTATCCCCCTAAATTAAGAGTCATTTTAGTAAGACTGATGAAGCAATAGCAACACATTTTATCCTCATTAAATCCTGTGCTACAATAGTTGAAATGGAATTGAACTGTGATTTCCCCAATAATTCCAAGTAATATCTAAGGAAAATACTCAGAGTAAATATTCTTCAGGCAGGAAATGGAAACAGGAAGTAGAGGAGGAAATTAAGGAATGGTTAAAGCCCTGGTTTGAGAGCAATATGAAGTTTTAATGAGTGACCGTAAGAAATTTGATTCTTTGTGCATAAAAGTTTATTTCATATAATAGCTGAATTGGTGTTGAAGGGATTTTTCTAGACATATTTTCAGGATATATCCAAGATGCCATAGCTTACTCCATTTAACACATATATTTTAATAAACACTTTTTGCCTTAATAAGGTAATGATATTTACCTTATTGAAAGGCAAAGTTTGGTATTTTAGTCTTAATTTACTTAATAGCATCCTAGCAGTTTAAAAGAATTAATGTTGCTTCTTTCTTGTGAAACATAGCCCCAAACTCCTTAAATTGGGGCCAAGAGTGAAGGCAAATAGGGAAACAGGAAAAATATCTTAGCTTCCTTTTCATTGTTCTCACCCTCTACCTCACCCAAGCACTCCATAAGCACTTTGAGATCTCTTGCAACCTTAAGGTTTTTCTTTCCTCCAAATCCTTAGGAAAATGTGTTTTCAAGAATAAGTCTGATATTAGTGATTTAAAGCAATGTCTAGACAAGGACAACCAACATAGCTGGTACCTTGTAGAAAGATTTAAATATCCCTTTGGAACCTATCCAAACATCTAAAAATAGTATGTCTGTGCATGAAATATCAGTAAACAATTAAGTCCTTGATTTTTCTTCTGAGGATAATTACATTTTAATACTGCATTATGCCTAGTGAATGAAAATTTTGGTCCCTTACAAAATAAATTTATCAATTGTTGATTAAGGCATTCCAAGATTTACTTCCTATTGCCCATAAAATCAGACCAAAGGTTGGGAATCTTGGCTTGTGCTTTTTAAAAATCCAAGATGTTTCTTCTATCTATAAAGAAAGTATACAATAAAACTTTCATTGTCCCCTTCTCTTCCTATTCCATAAAATATGGAAGAGTGGATGAGATACTCTTATCTCCTACCAGGTTCCATCAAAGACTTCTCAAGACAAACATTTACTGATTTAAACTGAAGAGGAGAAGGCATTGAGAATTAATACGTAGGTGGTGTAAGACTTCTGCTGCAAGAATGGAGTACTTGGGCAGACTCTGGTAATCTAATTAAATATTTTAAATTAACACGTTGATTATCATAGAAAAAACATAGATGTACTAATTTACTTCATAGTGTGGTCAGAGTCATGAAAACCATATACTTGACTTTTATAGAAAACATGTATTTTGTTTACTCAGTTGTTATTATTGGAAGGTTTGTGCTGAGGCCCTGATAAATTTTTCCCACTTACCTTTCCTAGCTTGCTTGCATAATGATCTCTGCTTAATGCACTTTAGTTTAGTTTAGTTTATTCTTTAGGGTAAATAGCTTTATGGAGAGAAACATTGAAAGTTTACTGGATTCAAAAGGAGCTTAAGATAATTAGAGCAGGTTCATAAAGCCCTATATGGAAGATTATAAATGGTGTTACATATCTCTGTAGTCTGAGCTTCTCTCATTCCCCTTTTTCTCTGTCTCTTTCTGCAGTCTGACAGAGATAAACAAAATGATGGTTCCTTCATGTTTATTTTCTTCCAACTCTCCCTCTCCCTAGAAAAAAAGATCATCAATTAAAAATTTTCTATTGTAAATTCATGAACCTGGAAATTCTATGTACTGGGTTATATTATTTGGAGGCATGGGGTACAGGGAATGCTTCCTTGGATACTTCAATGACATTGCACATTCTGCTGCTTTCTGACACTACTACAATTAGTGCTTAGAATCGTAGAACCTTAGAGTTAGACAACTTGTCTAAGGACCCTTTTATCGCATCCCTCATACATGGCCCCCCAGATGCTGCTTGAATGCCTCCAGTGGATGGAGCCCTCTCTTTTAAGATTTATGAGAATTTTTTTCATTCAATCTAGTTATGGGCACTTTAGAAACTGAAAGAAATCCACTCCCACTTTGGAATGGGTGACCTTCAAATATTTGGAAATTGTTGTTAAGTGTTTTCTCCAAAGCAAATATCCCTAGTTCCTTTCACTATTCTTTATTTGGCAAAATGTACCTACTGATTAATTTGTATGTCATTACTTTCTATTTAGATGCTTTCTTGTCTGTCAATATTCCTCTTATAATATGGTACCTACTTTGATCTCTTTACACAGAGAGAATAAGCCAACACTTACTGAGTTCCAATGATGTGCCAATCACTGTACTAGATGTTTTAAATATGCCATTTTACTATTTTTTAATTTTAATGGAAGTAGTATGCTTTGTCAAGGTATAACTTATATTCAGTGAAGTACATAAATGTTAAAAGTGCATCTCAATGATTTTTGCACCCTTGTAATCACTACCCAGATCAAAATATAGAACCTCTGCAGTTTATCCAGGGGCTCCCTTAGTGTCACTTCACAATCAATACCCACCACTCCCAATGGTAACCATATTCTGATCTCTGTTTCCATATAAGTTATGCCTGTTTTTGAATGTCATATAAAAGAATCATATAATATAGACCCTTTTGTTCCAAGCTGTTTTATTCTATATTATATCTTTATAATCTATCCACATTTCATTCATTTTTATAGGAAGCCCAAAACTGGAAATTATTGCCCTCATTTTATAAATGAGTAAATTCATACTTGTGGAAGAATCATTCTTCCAAAACTGGTCTGTGCTTGATCCCTTGAATTCCTAGAGTTAAAGTGGCTCATTTCACTAGACCATTCTGCCTTGTTGGGTTGAGTGTACTTTTATCTGAATACTTCTCCTTCCAAAGCTTGAATCACTATTCCACTGTTGTTACCCAGTGACTGGGAACAGTAATTGAATATGTGCACATGATAGGGGAGGATCAAATATGTTTGTCTAGAGCAAGACACTTGATGTTGGAGTCAAGAATTTGAAAGAGTCCGATAAGATGTTCTTTTAGAAATTTCTACTAGTATTTTCTCTTAGGACTTCAAAATTTTTATCAGGCGCTAAGAGCGCATTTTAATAACTTCAGAGTCATTTTAATTTTGCTTTTTGATAAAAATAGCAGTTTATCATTAAATGTGGGCGTTTTTAACGATGGTGTGCACAGGTGACAAAAGCACCAGAAATATGAGCTGATCAGGGCTAGGGTATGAGATTTAATTATTGTAAGGCTGTTTAAGATTGCCTGTATTTCTCTTGGACTTTATCACAGCATGCGCTGATGTTAACATTTATTCTAATTCTCCATTACCAGTCAGTAACTAATCATTCCTAAGGATTCTTTTGTATATTCTCATCTTATATTTTCTCACTAAGACTGCTTTTCTTGCTCAGATGTTGGAAAATTTAAACCAAGACATGTGGAAAATAGGATAATTCCCAACTACTTTAATTTACATTTCAAATCCTATATATGCTACATTTTCTGAAACTCTGCATATGCATTTATTGAACATTTTTCTTGCTTTTGACTTCTTTTAATATAATACATTTTCTATATTGTAACAATTTTTATGACCATCATAGTCTGAAGTTTTGGGGAAAATAAGAAACTCATTTCACATTTAATAATCTAGGAAATATTCCTTGACAGTTGTGCGTTTGTGTGTATGCACATGATCTCCTAATTATATTTTAATTGAGTTAAATTTACATATAATTAGAACTAATATCATGCTCAATGGTATTCTTACCCACTAGGAGTGGGAACAATGCAAGGCTAACCTGTCTTACTACTCCTATTCAACATTGTACTGGAAGTCCTAGCTAGTACAATAAAGATAAGAAAAGGAAATAAAAAGTATAAAAATTGGAAAGAAAGATATAAAACTCTCTGTTTGCAAATGACATGATTGTTTGTGTAGAAAATACTGAAAATAAAAGCCTCCTGAAACTATAAGTGAGTATAGCAAGGTCATAGGATCCAATGTTAATATAAAAGTAGATAGCTTTCCAATACATCAGCAATACACAATTGGAACTTGAAATTTAAAATAAACTATCATTGATTATAGCACCAAAAAGAAATATATAGATATAAATCTAAAGAAAAATATGTACAAGATCTACATGCAGAAACCTACAAAACGCTTATGAAAGCAATCATAAAGGATCCTAATAAATGAACACATTCCATATTTATGGATGGGAAGACTCAATATTGTTAAGATGTCAATTCTTTCCAACTTTTTCTATAGATTCAACACATTCCCATTCAAAATCCTAGAAAGTTATTTTATAGATATTTACACACTGACTCTGAACTTTTTATGAAAGGCAAAGATGTAGAATAGTCAACCCAATATTGAAGAAGAACTAAGTTGGAAGACTGACACTACCTCATACCAAGACTTACTATAAAACTATGGCAATCAAGACAGCAAGGTATTGATGAAAAAATAGACACATACATTAAAGGAACAGAATAGAGACCTTGACAAAGAAGCAAAAGCAATTCAGTGGAGATAAGATTGCCTTTCAACAAATGATGTTGGAACAACTGGATGTTTTTATGCAAAAAAAAAAAAAAAACCTATACACACACCTTACATGTTTCACAAAAATTAACTCAAATAGATCATAGACATAAATCTAAAAGGTAAAACTATAAAATTTCTAGAAGAAAACATGGGGAAAAATCTAGGTGACCTTGGGTTTGGCATTTTTTTTAGATACAGGACCAAAATCTTCATTCATGAAAGAAGATTGGTAAGTTGGACTATATTAAAACAAAACAAAACAAAACAACAACAAAAAAAACTTCTGCTCTTTTAAAGACTCTGTTAAGAGAATGAAAAGACAAGAAACTGACTGTGAGAAAATAATTGCAAAACACATATTTGATAAAGGACTTGTATTCTAAATATATGAAGAATGCAAAATTCAACAATAAGAGAATGAACTCCATTAAAAAATGAGCAAAAGATCTGTACAGATACCTAAACAATAAAGATATACATATGGCAAAAAAAGCATATGAAAGATGCTCAACATATTTTTTCATTAAGCAGTTGCAAAATAAAACAAAAAGATACCACTACACAAATATTTGAGTTGTTAAAATCCATAAATCTGACAAAATTAATTGCCGGCAAGGATGTGCAGCATGTTTGGTAGTTTCTTATGAAACTAACAAAATCTTGTCATGTGATCCAGGAATCATGCTTCTAAGTATTTATCCAACTGATCTGAAAAATGTCTACACAAAATCCTATATGCAATGTTTATCATGAATTTATTCAAAACGACAAAAACTGGAAGCAACAAAGATTTCATAAAATAGGTGAATGGAAAACCAAACTGAGGCACATGCATAAAATGAAATATTATTCAGCAATAAAAATTAAGAAGCTATCAAACCACAAAATAAACACAGGTGAAACTTAAATTCATATTGTTAAGAGAAAGAAACCACTCTGAAAAAACTACATACGGTATGATTCCATTTACGTGATATTCTGGAAAAGAAAAAATTATAGAGACCAAAAAAGATCAGTGGTCGCCAGAGTCTCCGGATGGAAGGAGGGTTGGATAGGTGAAGTTCAGGGGAATTTTTAGGGAAGTGAAACTATTCTACATAACAATGTAATTGTAGATACACGATACTATGCATTTGTCAAAACCCATTGAACTTTAAAGTACAAAAAGTAAATCTTAATGTATAAATATTTTTTAAAAAATCACTTAGGAGGTTGGGAGAATCCCAGTTTGGTATCCAAAATGTATCAGAACAATCTAACTGTATTACACAATATGAAAATAACCTCACTGAAGGGGGTTGAGAGGAAAGGGACTGACTTCAGTCTGAAAAAGAGTAAATTTACAGTGGAGAAACCAGACAAACACTACCTCAGCCAAATGATCAAGGCTAACATAGACAGGGTTATGTCCTGTGGAAAGTATTTACCCTTGAAATGATGATGAAGATTATACTTTATGTCTGTGGTCTTCCTCCCCAAAGCCCATAATCCTGAAATAATCATGAGAAAAACATCAGGCAAATCACAATAGATGGACATTCTACAACATTTCTGAATTGTACTCCTCAAAATTGTCAAGGTCATCAGAAACAAGGAAGGGCCCAGAAATTGTCACAGCCAAGAGGAGTCTAAGACACATACAAACTAAATGTAATGCATTATCCTTTAGAAAACCTGGAAGAGAAACAAGACATTAGTTAAAAACTAAGGAAATATGAATGCATATAAGCTTTAGTTAACAATAATGAATTAATTGTAACAAATGTATCATACTAATATAAGATGTCAATAACAGAGGAAACTATGTAGGATATATAGGGACATTCTGTAGTGACTTGATAATTTTTAATGTAAATCCAAAACTGTTCTATAAAATAAAGTTTATTTTAAAAATGTATGCATAGTGAAATGTAGAGACCTTTAGCTTACAATTTAGTTTTCATAAACATATATTACATTTAATCATTGCCCCAGACAAACCTTAAAACATTTTGCCTTGCATAACCTCAAAACGTTCTCTAATGTTCCCTTCTAGTCAATCACCACACTGTGAAGATATTCACTGTCTTGATTTCTATCACAATAAATTGTTTCTGCCTGTCCTAGAACTTAATATAACTGAAATATTTCATTTTGTTCCTTTTTCTGGATGACTTGTTTTGCTCAAAATATATTTGTTTTTTTTTTTAGATTCACACACGTTGTGTGTATGAGAAGTTCATTTCTTCATATTGCTGAGTAGTGTTCTACTTTATAAACTTACTGCAATTTAGGTATTTCCCGGTATGGGACTATGATCATTTTTGTACACATCTTTCTGAAGACATAGAATTCCATTTCTCTTGGGTAAATACCTAGAAGTGAAATTGCTGAGTCATATGGTAAATATGCTTAACTGACTACTACAATCTAGGATCCACGTCAATGTAATTTTTTGCATAGTGAGAGGTATTCATACTAATATTTAGTTGTTTCAGCACCATTTCTGATACTGCCCTGTTGTACACAAAGGCATTCAATGAATGTTTGTTGATGCAACTGAGCAAGTGATACCAAAAGCAGGTGGATATCACAATAAATTCATGACCACTAGCTTCAAGTAGATCCTAAACTTTGCTTGAAAGCCCATTATATTCATTTTTTCCCACTCATTCTTCAACACTTCATAATGATTATTTCAGACTTTTCCATACTCCTTAGATCTTTGGCAACCTCTTCCCATCAAAACCACTGCCCCCATCACTGTTATCATATGACCTTGCTTCCTACTGTATATCATCTATCTATCATTATCATCATTATCTTCATCTATCTAAACAAGTTTCATCCATGTTGTAAGAACTTCTTTACTTTTTATGGCTTAATAATACTCCATGGTATGTATATACATTTTGGTTATCCATTCATCTGTTGATGGACACTTGGGTTACTTCCATATTTTGACAATTGAGAATAATGCTGCAATGAATTTTGGTATGCAAATATCTGTTACGAATCCCTGTGTCCTGGTTTGAGTCTTTTGTGGACCCCAGAAAATTATATTCTTAAGCTTACCCATTCCTGTGCATGGAAGCCTATTGTATGTGGGGCCTTTTGGTTAGATTCAGTTAATGGAACTTTGAATAGCTTAGGGGACCCAGGGTGGGTCTTAATCCTTTTTACTGGAGTCCTTTATAAATGGAGGAGACACACAGAGAAAGACAGCTGCCATTTTACCCTGCCATGTGAGAGAAAACTCCAGGATTGCCTGCAGCTACAGAAAGATGGAGAAACCCCAAGAGGCTGGGAGAGAGGCCAGAGATTGGAAACAGTGGTGTAACCTGAAGTGAGGAGAGGGGAAAGATGAGCCATGTGCTTGATTGTTCACAACTGAGCTCAGAAAAAAAGTGAGCCTGGAGGGTAAGGCAGGGATCTCCACAGAGACCAGCCTCCATTTTACCTTTCCACATGGCAGGACTCTAGGATTACAAGCTGCCAATCTTGAGGAGATAGCATCTCTGATGGTGCCTTGATTTGAACATTTTCACATCTTTGGAACTGTAAGATTTTCCCCTAATAAATTCCCATTATAAAAACCAACCCATTTCCAGTGAATACACATTGGCATGTGTACTGCATTGGCATCCTTTGGCAAACTAAAAGACACTACTTTCAAAACTTTTGGGTATGTACCTAGAACTGGGATTGATGGGTCATACGATAATTCTGTATCTAACTTTCTGAGGAACTGCCACTCTCTTTTCTATAGCCACATCATTTTATAATCCCACCAACAATAAATGAGTGTTACTATTTTTCCAAATCCTCTCCAGCAATTGTGATTTTCTAATTTTTTTTTTTAATTTAAATAATGACCATTCTACTCAGTGTGAAACAGTATCTCATTGTGGTTTTGATTTGCATTTCCCAAATGGCTAGTGATGTTGAACTACTTTTCATGTCCTTATTGGCCATTTGAATATCTTCTATGGAGAAATATTTATTCAAGTATTTTGCCCATTTTTAAAATTGGCTTGTTTGTCTTTTTTTTTGTTGAGTTGTAGGATTTCTTTGTATATTGTGGATAATAAACTTGTATCAGATATATGGTTTCCAAATATTTTCTCCATTCTGTAGGTTGTCTTTTTACTTTCATGATGAAGTCCTCAGATGCACAAATCATTTTTAACTTTGATGAAGTCCCATTTATGTATTTTTTCTTTTGTTACTTATGCTTTTTTCTAAGATACCATTGCCTAACACAAGTTCCCAGAGATGTTTCCCTTTGTTTTCTTTTTTGGGAAATCTAATTTAACCATAGTGTCTAATTCTTTTAATGTGCTGCTGGATTCAGTTTACTAGTATTCTGTTTAGGAATTTTAGCATCTATAGTCTTATAGGATATTGGTCTGAAATTTTATTTTCTTGTGGTATCTTTATCTGGTTTTGGTATTAAGGTGATGTTGGCCTCTTAGAATGAGTTTGAAAGTGTTCCCTCCTCTTCCATTTTTGGTAAAAGTTGGAATAAGAGTGATTTTAATTCTTCTTGTAATGTTTGGTAAAATTTACTAGGGATGTTATCTGGTCCTGGGCCTTTCTTTGCTAGGAGGCTTTTCATTACTGATTCAACCATTTTACTAGTTATTGCTTTGTTGGGATCTTTTATTTCCACTGGAGTCGGCTTAGGTAGTTTGTGTGTTTCTAAGAATTCTTCCATTCTATCTATGCTTTAAAATTTGTTGGCATACAGTTTTTCATGTATCCTTTTATAATTCTTTTTTATTTCTGTGAGGTCAGAATTAATACCTCCCCCCCCGCTTTTATTTCTGATTTTAATTTTTTTTTCTTTGTCAGTCTCTCTAAAGATTTATCAATTTTATTGATGTTTTCAAAAAACCAACCCTGAGAAATCTGCTCCACAAGTTTGTATCCACCTAGCGATATGGCAGAGATTTCCTAGAGTGCCAGGAGCTAACAAAAATAAACAAACAAATGCAAAAAAGACTTTTCACAATCTTTGTAAATTGGCTCTGCATTGGTTTTGTGGTCTCCTTCAGAGTTTAGCCCTTCTATCAAGAAGATCATATATATATATATATATATATATGTGTGTGTATGGGGGGCCATATGAAGTTCACATTGACATCTATATTGTGGATGAAATTATATAAGGAGTGGATTTAAAGTGAGAAGAGAAAAAATCTTGAGAAATTTAAAAAGTGATGATCAGCCCGTGGCAAATATGAAGTGCAGTGTCCTCTCCCTCTTTTCTGAGGCTTTTTCTTGTCCTGGGCTTATGCTTACCCATTGCCTTAGGGCTTCCTACATTTATAGGAAATCAAATGCTCCCTCTCCTCCCTATGAAATAGACTTTCTCCCACTCTCAGGTGCTCTATTAAAGAAGGTAAAGAAGATTTAAAGAAGGTAATCCTTTGCCCCAGGCTGCTTTGACTTAGTTGTTTCTTACTCTGGTTCAACTGTCTACAAGCTGCTTCTGCCTGTGGGGCAAGTTCTGGGAGGGTCCACCAGAGATGAGTTTCCTAGCTCAGTCTTTCAGATTGCCACCTGTCATACAGTGGTGCACAGGTGTTATTCTGCTCCCTCTGGAACAACAGGGCCAAAGACCCACAATTGTAGGAAAGGCTGGCTCTACATAGCACTTGAGAGGGGGTGGGAAAGGGCTCCATTAGATTCTCTTACCAATTTAAAAACTGTTCTTGATTCTGCATTCACCCAGTTATTGCAATCCTTTAACTGCCTTTGGGATTTTAAGAAGATGGTTCTGCCAGTTTTTGCTAGTTGTTCAAAGATTCTGTGAGGAGATGGCACTGTGGAGAATCTTATGCTACCATCTTGGTCAACTGGAAGCCCTGCAATATATCATCTTACTTGATCTCACAACAAAATTTAACATCACTGATAATGTTGCGTTCTGGAATCCTAGTCTTCTCTTGGTTTCTAAAGCATCAAATACCTCTGTTTGTTTTTTGTGTTGTGTTTTTTTTCATATTTCTCAGTGACTGTTTTATT
>JAQZBX010010181.1:0-44710 GCA_029593785.1 Cabassous unicinctus | reverse complement strand
AAAAAAAAAAAAGATGAAACCTAAGTAAAAGGAAGATTAGACCTTAAATTTAGGAGACCAAAGAGCAAAAGCATTGATAATGGAATATGTGCAATTTGCTTAGGGCAAAATCTCCTGGTAATACCATTGCCAGATTTAGCAAATAAAAATACAGGACATGCAGCCAAATTGGAATTTCAGATAAACAATTATATTTAGTATCAGTGTATCTCAAATATTGGATGGGCGTCCTGTATTTTATCTGTCAACTCTACATGGCCGTAGGTGAGTGAGGTAAGCTACTCTCTGAAGTCCATTATTGAAAGGTAGGAGGTGTGAGAGTAGACTCTCCGGAAGCAGAAGCACACAGTAGAGAGGTGTCCTGTGGAAGACTATTGTTAGATAGTAAGAGATAGTAAAGTACTCAGGAGGATAAAACAAAGTCATGTCATGAACAGGAAGGCATTTTTGTTTGTTTGTATTTAAATCATCAGCCACTATCCTCTTCCTGTTCTTTTGCCATCTTTTGACAAGGCAACCATGTGGCATTGGAGCCAGACTGATGTAGGTTTCAATCTCGGCAATGTCACTTCTTACCAGTAGATGGTCTGTGGTGGTTTTGAACGATATACCCCAGGAAAAAACATGTTCTTAAACTGAATCCATTCCTTGTAAAATCTTGTAAATAGGGCCTTTTGGTGAGGTTACTTCATTTAAGGTGTGGCACAACTGAATCAGGATGTGTCTTAATCCTATTAATGAAGGTCTTATAGGGAAGGTTACAGAGAGAGAAAACCAGAAACTGAATGCCAGTGGAACCCTCAAGAGAAGAGCGTGGCCAGGAAAGGCCACCATGTGCATTGCCATATGACAGAAATCCCTCCAAGGACCAAGGATCACTCACTGACTGCCAGCCCTAGAATACCAGTCTTCTGGGAGAAAGCATCTCCTTCCTGACACCTTGATTTTGGAATTCTCTTAGCCTCAAAACCCTGAACCAATATATTACTATTATTTAAGCCAACTCATTGCATTATATTTGCTTTGACAGCCAGGAAACTAAAACATGTTACTTGGTCACTGTAACAGTTTGAAGTTCTTTTATGAATCTCAAAAAGAAAAGGAGGATTATGTTTTTAAACAAATCCATTCCTGTGTATGTGAGAACCTTTTCATTGGATTATGCCAGTGATGCATGACTCGGGTTGAGTTTCCACCCTCTTGCTGGGTCTTATATAAATAAAGACACAGTAAGAAAGGAAGTTGCCATATTGATCCTGCCATGTGAGAGGACTGCAGGAAAACAGAAGCCTTGAGAGGCTGAGAGAGGTCTTGGAGTCTGAAATTAGCAGAGCACAGAGTTACGGAAAGAAGCCCTTGAAGGCCTGGGCCCATGGAGTAGCTCAAGAGCAGCGGGACTGAGAGAGGAGGCCTGGCAAGAGAAAAGTCCTATGTCTGGTTGCTCACAGCTGAGCTCTGGTAGATAGTAGATTCTGGAGGGGAAGGCAGAGACCTCGGCAGAGATCTGTGGCCATTTTGCTTTGCCACATGGCAGGACCCTGAGAAGTCATCTCTGCTGATGCCTTAATTTGGACTTTTCAAGGCCTTGGAACTGTAAGCTTTTGCCTTGACTAAAATCCCCATTATGAAAACCAACCCATTTCTGGTACTTTGCATCGGCAGCCCTTTGGCAAACTAAGACTGTCATCTTAGTGAACATCTCTGAGTCACATTTGTCCCAGCTGTAAAATGGAAGGGTTGTTCTGAAGCCCAAAGGATTTCTTAAAGCCCTTTGGGCAGAGTCTGGTCCAAAGCATGTTAAAAGACCCTTAACTGGGAGTCTAGAAGCGTCACTTGTTCAGGCCTTTTATTTATGAAGACCCTTGCCTTAAAGCCCTAGGAATTATCTCTAAAAGAGATACAAAAATGAATGGAACATATTAATCTTAGTTTAAAATCATGCTCTATACCATAATTTTGTAAATTTTATTAATGCTGAAATTATCCTGTAAATATAAACCTTTATATAGTTGTATGTCTGTAACCATACTTGTGGTAGCAACATGATAACTTCATCAGAAAAATGACAACACAAAAATTTGCTGCTTTGGCATCTCTCCATTTTTTACTATATTCTAACCTACAAACAAAGGAAATTTCCTCCCTTGACTTAAAAGTTGTCATTTCCTTTCCTTTAACTCTTCATCTTCTTGTGGCTTTGTGTTTTTATTATTCAACCAAGTTCATATACTTTCTCTTTCTAAAATAGCTCTCTTTTTTGGTTACTTACTAGTTCAGTGACTTTGGACAAGTTGCTTAACCTTTTTGTGCTTCAGCATCTTCATGTGAAAAACAGGGAAAGTGATTACACCTATAACATAGGGTTGATATGAGAATTAAGATAATACAGTTAAAGCATTTAAAGTAGTCTCCGATACATTGTAAGCACTTGTTGAATATTAAATGTAGGTTTTGCGTCATGAGGAAATGAGCCTCAGCATTCTCTGCACATGGGGTAGTCAGTGGTCAAGAGGTGGTCAGCTGAAGGGAACATGAAAGGCTGCATAGGATACAGTCATGAAACTGACTGATCTAGAGAATAACAATAATAACCCTTGGGTAGAAAGCCTCTCTATGTGAGCAAAAAAGCTGAATGGAGCAGCCCAGTAGAGTATTATGTTTTCTTTATAGACACATAGAGCAGGAAGGTATTTAGTGCCCGCTCTTTTATATAACTCAGGAACAGTGTTCATTACCAAGTTACTTTACATAGGCTGGATGTTCTGGGCCTACACTCTCAGAAGTTTGGTTACATTTTACAAGAGATCTTAAGTCTGCCTGCTCTTCCTGAGATAAAGCACTTGGTGGCTATGACCTGCTATTCCAGTCTGCTTTTCAAAAGTGCACTGAACTGAGAATTCAATACTATACAAACTAGTCATATGGTTTTATATAGGTAAAATTTTTGAAATAAAAAAGACTGTGTAATAATATTCATTGTTATATCCTGCCCTCTATATATAATATGTACCCCTTAAGTATTTAATTAGTTCTTGAACCAGACTGCCCAGGTCCAGAACCTGACTCTGTCACTTATTTAGCTGTTTGACTATTGGAATTGACTTAATTGTTCTATGCTGCAGTTTCCTCATTTTGTGAAATGGGGAAAATCATAGAATTTTTGTGAGGACTAAATATGTGTCATACACACACACAAACATACACACACACATATATATACACTCATTAAGTTAAATAATTTATAAATTTAATTTAAAATCATAGAAGAGTGCTTAGCCACATAGCACAAGCTCAATAAAGATTAAAAACTATCATTACTTTTTATCTCATTCATTCAAACCTCCTGATCCTCTTTCAGCTTTATTCCTGATTTCATTTCAGAATTATATGCTAACATATAACAAGATAAATCTTTATTTTTCCCAGTCACTTACAGCCTTATACATTTTCAACCTAACATGACTTATAATGATATTCTAAACATGATATAGTTTTCTTTTTCTTGGATTAAAACAGAAAATGCATGCAAACTCATAGCCAGTGTCTGGTACCTACCCTCGCAGGAAGTAACTGAAATATAGATTGGGGTTTAGTAGTTGGCACAGTGAGGACAGGGCAGCAATGAGCTTTGAAACTGAAAGGCACAGAGTTTGTATGGTGGGAACTACAGGAAAATGAAGAGCGGGTTGTGAACTCAAAGCAAGGTAGTTGGTGCTGTCTGAGATCATGGAGAAGGGAATAAAGGGCTGAAGAGCCTATTGCATGCCCTCCTCTGAATGCCGCCTGACAGTTTAGGTAAGATAACATAAATTCCTATTTATTTCACTACAAATGAACACCAGCCACTGGTGCTCTGTAGCCTCCGCACACCCATAAATAAATTATTTTGACCACCACCAGCTGATCATTAGATTGGTAATCATTGCAGTCTTAAGCATTTTAAAAGCTAATGTAGGAATGTGCCCTGCTCCGGTCTTCTGAAGAGATTTGATTCTTATTATAGCCTTTGAAAGGAGTTTGGAATCATCCATGAACCCAAAAAATAATAAAATCCTTGGACTCATAATAAATCTGATTCATGGATGGCGTTAAAGACATACATTAAAAACGTGCTGGGAGCAATATGAGAAGTTGATGAAAGTGCACGTGGTGCTGTGCAACTTGCCGCTGGCAGTCACTGACTCTCAAATCTCCTTTTAAACCCTCCAAAGTAAGGAAATAGGGAAAGGAGTTGCCAGCATCTAGAGAATAAAACAAATGTGAAGAATGAAGGTTGCGGGTCTCTTAAAAACAAATAATGCAAAACTTACTTGATTGTTGTTTTGGTAGAGGAATACCATTTGTGGCTGCAAAGAACACTGATATCTCAGTTTGAGTAAATCATCTATTAGTGTCTCAGACAGCTTTACAAATTGATTAAAACCGGCTTCAATGTGCACTTGCTTCACATAATGAAGACTGCCAGCAGGGTCATGATAAATGGCATTATGCAAAGTTCTAGTGGTTTCGGCAGGAGTTAGTATTATGTTGCATCTCCCACTTCTTTATTACTAATAATGTGGGAAAGGAGCTGGCATGAAATGTAGAGGACAGTTTACCAAACCTTAAGGTGAGGTACCCTTAAGAGTATGAAAAACCGGTTAGCAAGGTGAGAATTCAAACTACTATGAAAATTTGGATGCCTAGCCTGAGAGGTGAAGATGCAAACTAATCAAAATGACCAGGCACACATGCAATTGGAGGAGAAGCGAAGACCGCAGTAACGGAAAGAGAAAAGACAGCAGAGATGAGCAGTAAATTTAAAATGATGGATGTCTCTCTTGATTAAATTCTAATTAACAAAGTTATGTTCCCCTTGATAAAATATCCCTGAAGTGTCAAATGGACAGACGATTCTATTTTTTTATTGCTCCCAAAAGGCTCTAGAATGCTGTGGAGAACAGCTTAATAAATTGCCACCATCCAGTACAATAAAATTCTCTCAGTGAATTTTTACCTAGTACCAGTTTTTGGAAATAATTGTTAACACTTAAATGATGCTTAAGTGGTATTTTTCAGACTTTCCACATTCTAACTAACTTAATCTGCATGATAACAATAAGTGATAGGTGCTATTATTGTCTTCACTAGTACTCAGGAAATGGAGGCACAGGAAGGCTAAGTAACTTGTCTGAGGTCTTTCAGACAGTAGGTGGGGAAGCTGGAATTTGAGATCAGTGGTCTGGCTTCAGCGTCTGTGTTTTTAACCCCAATACGTCCCTTCTTTGAAAGACTGTGATGCATCTTCTGATTAAAAACATCAAAATCTTCTCTGAAATCTTAGCATAGGGATATACCATGAGGATCTTAGATTTGAATAGCGCTTTAGATTTTACCTGGAGATAAGACTACATTATTTTATGTAATCCTTCCTGGGTGAAGAGGCTAGAGTAGGCATCATTACTCTCATTCTTTAATAGATGTTCAGGTTGTTTAAATTTACCCTGGCACATGACTAGCAATTGGTGGAATAAACTGGAACCCAGGTGTTCAGACAGTTTCTATTTTTTTTTTTTCTCCCAGAGCAATCTGCTTCCACGATTCTGCTTCCCAGCATCTTAGGATTTTCTTTCATAAATCAAAGTTAAAATTAGACTGTTGAATATGCAACATATATTTTGGTAATATTTTATAATTTTAGAGAATCCACTGGAGTAACTTGAGAGTTAACTCATGCATTAGTGTTATTATATATGTGAATTATGTAGATTAAAAAATAGGGCAATCATGACTATGAAAGAAATAACATCATAATAACACAGCAGAGATGAAGATCAGTTAACTAGGTAGGGAGAACATATCAAATAGAGGTAACAGCATATGCAAAAGCCCAGTGGTAGGAGGGGGACCCTTGAGTTTAAGGAACTAGAGAACACAGAAAGTGGGGGAGATTGTGATACAAGATGTATCTGCTTTGTTTTGTTTATTTTCTGTTGTATTTAATAGGTTGTTTGGGGGAGAAAGTGGTGAAGATTTGAAAGTGGGGGAGATTTGTGTGTTATGTACACATGAATGGAAACTGTGAAATTTTTACCCTTGCTGTTTCATTGGTTTCTGCTTAATCTCTTAGCAGTGTTTCACCCCTCCAACACTTAAGGTATGTTTAATGAGTCATCCCATCTTCTATGATGTGATTGCTTAAACCAAGTAGGCAGATGAGAGTTCTTACAAATTATTCATATGTTCAGTGTTAGAGAAACAGGAGAGAGATTTCTTATGTTATTTCATTCTTCAAGATGTTGCTGGGCTTCTTTTCAGAGCAGAGTAATAAAGATCACCTCTCTCTTTTCCCAATTTGAGAGAAATGATGCATGAGTTAGAGAGAAGGAGATCAAAATGTTTGCTTTCTTATTGGTAAATCTGAGTGGGAGAATACAACTGACATCTATGGTCACATTAGACATTATACAGTCCTCTGAATTAATTCTATTCACCCTAAACAATAGGTCACTCTGCCCCATCCCACCACCCACCCACACCCCAAATAGCAGCCTGTAGAGGCAAAGTCTGCCTTATAAGCTCAGCCCACAGAGGAACAGGGACTGCTGTGTATCTTGTGGAGGAAAAGGGGAGAAAAAGAGAGGGAGAGGGAGAGAGACTCTTTAGAACCACTCACTGGTCACATAAGTCACTCCTTCCTTGGGAAGTAACGTGAGGGTATGAAGAAAGAGGCAGGTGGAGAGGAAATACCTTCAACACTATAGCAACAAGGGGCATGGTGAATAAATGTACCCCGTAGCTGTTTTGTTGTGTTTTCATTTCTCTTCCTTACAATTTTTTTCTTACAATATCTTTCCAAGGGCCCATCCTCCTAGTCCTCCAGATCGACACAGTTATATATCGCTATTATCAGTGTGTACATTTCAGGCAAATTTGAACATAGTGTCTCAGGTGGAGAAGAGTTGGCACTCTATCTTTTTGTATAAATAGCTTCAATAGCTTTACCTATGCAGAAATTAAATACAAACCTAAAAAAGAATGTAAGGAAATATATGCTTCTTTCAAAATTAAACTTTTTTGAAAGTGAATGCACTTGGTTTCCAAATAAACTCTGCATCTCTCTCTTCTTGTTCTGTTTTGAGTGAGCGCCACAACCGCTGCCCGCTGAGGGGCCAGAAGTGCTGGCACTATCGGGAACTCCTTCATCTGTCTTACCCCTCCAGGCCTCCAGCAGGCTGACCTCTTTGTACCGCATAAACCAGAGTCTCATCTGCCCTCTAGCTTCTAGTAGGGCTCAGGCACTGGAGGCACAGGTAGGATACTGGGAAAGCAGAAGGAGAATAAGGTCAGGGTATTTATTCCTGGCTCTCTCTTTCACGGCTGCAAGTGGGCTGCAGCTGAGTTCCTGGACCTGTGGCCAGCGCACCGGCTAGGAAGCCCTCTCCTCGGTTGCAGGCACCCTCTCCAGTTGCTCTCTAGAGCGATAGATACAATAATGATTTCCTGCTGTTCCTAGCTTATGGAGCTTCAGCATCTCTTGTTGGGTTTTCTTTAGCTTTGCCTCACCTCTGTGTCCATAGACTCCTCATTAACCTCTACTCAGGCAAGATCTTTGAATATGCTGTTCTGTGCCATGATCTTGATTGATTCAGGGAGTTATTATAATAAAGGTGAACAGTGTGTGTAAAATCAAGGCCTGGAATATGTGTAGCTTGTTTTGGGGACAATTGATTCATCAGGTCTTCTAGATAAATAGAGATGTGTACCACACAATTGAAAGATGTATGATATTATTTCTTTATTAAATTCTGTGTGCTATTTAAAATAATTTAATCACAAACAAAACATAAAATACCACATTACTATTGGTAGACTGAAATTCAGGAGCCACTTTGTCCACTTGCTGGGTGACTTTAAGCTGGTTACTTAACCCTACCAAGTCTCAGGTTTCATATATAAAATGTTTTGAGGTTTGAATGAAATATTGTATTTCAAAAACTTATTGCACTACCTGGCATGTTTTATGTGCTCAATCATTTTATTTTTTATTAGAACTAGTATGTTACTATCATGATATCATTATTATTGCTCAACAGTGGTCAATGTTTTTATTTAAACTCATTCCACCTTTGTTTATTAGAGGTGAACAATAAGCAAACTTAACCCTCTGCCTAAAAATTCTCTATATATTCTATTCTTTCTTTATACCATTGTTCCACAGTAAGCTTTCCTGCCATCTTGCCACTGAAGGAAATGTAAATTAGAATTGAGATTAGGTCTGCATTTTCTAAAATATTACTTAATTTTTTCCCTTTGTAAGAGCCATAACTTTATTAGTAATGTTTCAATTTTTGTTACGTGCTCATAGAAATGTAAAGGTCCTGAAGGCAAGGACCATATCCGTACTATTTACTGCTAATTCACAACAGGGCCTGGCATACAGTAGTCTCTCATATCAGCATATAACATGCAGAACTGTGTGGGAGAGAGTGTGGTCTACAAAGTGAACTATGGTCTATGCTTAGTGGCAAAGCCCCAGGATGTGTGTATCCATTGCAGGTGATGTGCCACACTAATGAAAGATGTTTATGTGGGATGTTATGGGGGGTGGAGAACATGGGCACCTCTGTAATTTTTGTGTAATATTTATGTAATCTAAGCATCTTTTAAAATATATATATATATAAAAATAGAGCAACAATTTTACCATTGGAAAAAAAAAAGGAGGAAAGGAAGGGTGGGCAGGTAAAATGGAGTGACTCTCTGTTCTGCTGTCTAGCTGAAAGTCCAAGCAGAGATATGCAATACAAATTATTCATTCCCTTCTGTCTACACTTGGCCAGTGCTGGGTTATTCTCTGCTAACTTTTCCTGTCCAGTCGGTACTTACTGATATGACCTAAAGGAAAAGTAGCTCTGACTCTCTTCCATCATCTAAAAAAGACTTTTCTCCATCTCTCTCCTTTGGCACCTATATGCCAAAGGACACTAGTTATGTATTGCATTGTGCCCCCCAAAAGAAATGTTCAGATCCTAACCCCCAGACCTATGAATGTGAACTTATTTGCAAATAGGATCTTTCTTGTTCTCATCATCAGAATTGTTGTCTTCAAAACACATGGAGCTCAGTCTTTACCACGTCATCAAATAAGCCCAGCTTCACTCTAGGCCAGGGGTTCTTAATAAGGGGTCCATGAGCTTGAATTGAAATTAAAAAAAAAAACAAAAAACATTATTCTTGTGGGGACCTTTTGGTGAGGGTGTGATATATTTATTAAATAATACACAGTATAGTATGGACTTAGTAAGGGGTCCATGGTTTTCACCTGCCTGGCAAAGGGGTCCATGGAACAAAAATGGTTAAGAACCCCTGCTCTAGGTATTTTCCTTTACCCTCTATAGTAGATTGGGGCCTCCTCTTGTTTCCTGCCATCTCTACTTCATATGTGTCCAAATCCAAACACTAATCACATCTTATTTTGTTTGTTTATCTCCTATAGTCTACATAAGAGAAGAAACAGTATCTCAATTTCCCAGCATCAATTTCCTAATCTATAAAATAGAAGTATTGATACTACTGTTTAGTGGAGTTGTTTTAAGGAGTGAATGATTATTATATGTAAGAGGCTTAAAAGAGTGACTAACAAATGATAAGTGCTATTCAATTGTTAGTGTTAGCTCTTAGTATTAATAAATCACTTAATCTTGCAAGGTTGATACTATAATAATCCCCATTTTAAGTAAAAGAGAACTGAGGCACAGAGAGGTTAAGCAACTTGCTCCAGATCATGCTACTAGTAAGAATGAATGAATGGGAAGATATTTGAAACCACCATCTGTACAGACTGACTATTCCTTTATTGAAATTCTATATATTGTGTTTACTGTCAATAATATAAGACTTTAAAGAAACCCTGTTTCTTAGGAAAAAAGTGATTAAAATTCTTAGGGACTATATAATATATTCTTTTCCTCTTCTCAGAGAATAATAGAATTGTTGTGGTAAATTGTATTCTTAACCTAAATGTTGCTATCCTTTGAAATCCCTCCACAATAAAGAATTTATATACAAAAATAAACAAGGACAAATCAACACAGTGCACATGACAGTTCCATACGATAGCAACCTAGATTCTATCTTTCAGTTCATTGTATCTAAACCTGAGGGCTACTGTATTTGCTACTATAAAAGCAAGTTTAATCTTAATGAAATCAGGGATTGACAAATTCAAATGCTTTACAGATTGCTGAAGTGGTAAACAAACCCAGTGGAACTGGAATGCCATGCAGCATTGAGATGAATTGGGAAGCTACTTGAAAAAGTACAAATTATATTTGTGATTATTAGATTCACATAAACACTCTGAATTGAAATGAAAGATAAATATGGTAAAAGAACTGATCTCTAGTAAAATATTTTGAGGCTTTGGAAAATATCGAAAGGCAGAGAATATTCATGCAAATCAAAAAGCTCATAAAATAAAGAACCCAGATCAAAATAAAGATAACAACTAAAATGAATAGTAAGGAAAATGCAAATTTCTTTTTGACTGTTACTCTAGAGTTCCGTAAGATGAGCACCTAAACTAATTTGTTCCTTTCTAGAACACATCAAAAAGAAAAAAATTAAAAACCTGAAACCAAACAAAAATGTTAGCTAAGCTAGTGTTCTTTGTATTATTTAAGTTTTGAATTTAATAGTGCATAGTTTTAAAGGTTAAGCAGTACTGTAAGGCTTGTAATAAGTAAACAAGAGTTCCCTGCATCTTTCTCCTTCCACATCCCCACTCTCAACTTTAGCTCTCCAAAGTCAACCGTTTTCTACTTATTTACTTGTTTATTTCATCATTTCCTTCCATTTTTCTAAATAATAAGCATCTAATACCATTTTATTTAAATAAGTAATCAAATGAAAAAAGGTAATAAATAATGTAAAGAACCTATGTCTCAACTTCAGAAATAATATATAACAACCACTGTTGGACTGACCTTTGCCTAAAGGAAACCCCTAATCTAAATTTGTTGTTTATCATGCTGTCATTATAATAGCCAAATCTATTTATTTTGTTATCATATTTCAGAGGATAAAACTAATGCCAAGTTGAATCTCCTATTTTAAAAAAGGCAAACACTGCTGAACTCCTTTTCTTTTATAAGTTAAGTAGACTACAATGACCTCCTTCATTCTCTAAGTATGAGGCTACCTTGAAAACAGAGTTTTACTAATGACTCTTGCAGCCTTATTAGTCAAGCTCCATGCTAGATAGACTGGGGCTTTTAGGTGTTATGATGACATGATGGAAAGACTGGTGTTGAAAAGTGGTTTTGAGTCTGTGCTCTGCTACTGAGTGTTGACGTCTCCCTTAACAACTCTGAGTTAAAATTCCTGAAATAAGAATGCAAAACCATTGTGTTGTGACAACTAGTCATAGCCATGCACATAACTTACCTGGTATTTATTGCACACTTATTATGTGCCACACACTGTGGCAGGGACTTTGCATGTCCAATATCACTAATTTATCATAACAACACTACCTGCGTGTTAGGTACCATTATAGCATGATTTAAAAGGTGAGGAAACCAAGGAAAGGAGAAATTAAGCAACTTGTTTGAAGTCACATATTTGGTAATTGATTTTGTCAACATTTTAGCACAGATAGTCTAATGTCTGAACCCATCTTGTTAACCTTTAAGTTACACTGCTTAACATGTTGTTGTGATAATAAAATTTAAAACATGACTTTCTTGTATATCTAATGTTTCAAATGTAGAGACAGGAAAATGACTTAGCAGGGTAAGAATTAATAACCATACACAACAACAATGCTAAAAAAGAGATAAGGAAGAGTAAAGTGGATGAGAGAGCTGAGTACAAATAAGATGGTGGGAAAGCTTCATGGGAAAAGAATGTCTTGAGCTGGATCTTGAATTCATTCATTCAACACAAATATAATGGTGCAATGTACTAATTCTGCACTGACTCTGCCTAAAGACCAGAAGTCTGCAGCTGAGAAACAGCTTGAGTAAAGACCCGGGAATAAGGAAATCCAAAATGATCATAGCATTCCATCAGTACATGAAAAAGTTGCACTGGGCATTTGGTTTTCAAGGAGGGTTATTAGTTGCTAATGCTCGATGTATCTTTGGACTAGATCTCAGAGCTCTATGCCAAACTGAAGAAACTGAACTTAATCCTTCAGGCATTGGGGATAGGAAGGTTCATTGAAAGTCTTTAGGTAGTATAGATACATGATGAGAGGATTATTGCTAACACATGGACAAGTTAATTAAATGAAAGACTAAAATGGGTTTAAAGCATAAAATAAAATATAAATGCTTTTGATATTTATTTTAAAATTTTTGGTGTCTATGATAGTAAAAATACAGGACATAAAATATATATTTTTAAATTAAGCATAAAAACATTGACCAGTATAGTCTAAGAATAAGTACTATTAAAATAGTGTATAAAATTCATTTCTTGAATATCTCCTTAAATAATTCCCCTTTATGGAATTTATCCTGAAATTCCCCTTTATCCTGAAATTCCCCTTTATGGAATTTATTTTATATTCATTAGCTCATTTTATTCTCTTTGGGGAAGGTACTGTTATTAGCATGATTCCACAGGTGAAGGAAATGATTCTTAGTAAGAGAAAGTATCTTGCTGAAGGTTAGCATAGCTAATACTTGGTAGAGCCAGGATTTAGAACCCAGGCAGTCTGGCTTGAGATTCCGCATTCCTACTACACTAGACTGCCTTTTACTTATTCCCTGTGAAATAGGGGAGGGATGTGAAGGGGTGTTGTGACCTGGTTATTGTGAGTGTGCATCATACTGATGGCTCAGCTTTATCAGAATGGTAGGAAGCAAACATATCCTTCAATCATTAATTAAGGAGGGAAGACAAGATCTTGAGAAATTAATCATAAGGACATATATGAAGGAATATTTGAATAATATCAAAGAGCCTCTTGGTCCAGAAATTATTGTATCTGAAAATGCTGTTTCTGGATCGCTTGCTTAAGACTCATCTGGGTGTTTTTTAAAAAAGTAGATTTCTTTAAGTGGAGCCTAGAAATTTGCATTTCAACAAGCACCCCTTTTCCACAGATGATTCTGATACGTACAAAAGCTTAACAACCAGGGAAAGTGACAATGTTATCTAATTCGGAGGTGTTTACTTCATTACACACATACCTAAAGATAGTGAAGAGGTTTCAATTTGGTCCTCAGCTTTGTGGAACATTCACTCTGGTTTCATTTCTGGAGTGATTGCCTCAAATCAAATCTGAGTTGGTCACAACCTGCTATTCCACCAGAGAGAGGGAGACAGAGAGAGAGTCATTTTGGGAAAAATTCTCTATAAGAAATTGAAATTAAAAAGACAGTATACTGAAGCTTTTCTTTAAAAATATGCCTTTCTGATAAATGAAGACTTTTTTTTTTTCACAAATGGGGTGCAAATTTGGATTTCCCAGTGCTCCTAATATATTCCTGAAAATATCTAAATTACATAATCAAAATTAACAATTCTATTTTGATCAAATATAATTTTAAATGACCAGGCATCATCATTGTTTAAGATAAAGATCATGCTATGTCTTGTCTCAGATAAACAAACTAAAAATCCAAGATCAAGCATCAACCAAATCAGTATTGGTAAATGTCATAGATAATTTTATTTTATTAGAGAAAAATAAAAGAGTTTTATTAGAGAAAAATTCCTTCCTGGAGATGAATGCTTAACATCAACATTTCCAGGCTTACAGTGCTTGCTAATTATAGCATTCTGAATTGATTTTCCATAAATATGCACTTAATATGTTATGGCATGAATTGAAGCAATTATAGAAAGACCTGAAAATGAGTGATAGGGCTTATGTGGGGAGGAATGGGGTGAAATATATGATCTTCACATAAGCCTACATATGAAATAAGTCACATGGCCACTGGAGGATAACTGGGATTATTGAATAGCAAACAACTCTTGGCTCAGGTGTTTGGAATCCAAAATAATCACCTAATGTGCATATCTCAGTTTGTCATTACCACTTAGCATCTCTGCTGCCCAGTGGAGGAACACTAAACAAACAGAAAATTTAGAACCAAATTTATAAATTTGCAGGCAAAATCAATTTTTTCAGGGTGTTTGCTTGGAACTGCCTAGCACAGAGGGCCAGATGGGCTTAGAAACCACACTCTTTTCCATCCATTATGCTTGAGAGTCTGGATATTCCCAATTGGCAGCTGTTGAAAATGGTATGTTCTAATAAGATCTCTAAATGCTGAAGACAAGCTATGAATATTAAGAGATCTTAATGGCAAAACTGAACTGAAGGTTTGGCTCAAGAATTCTTCCATGAAAAAGAACATGCGAGAGTATAATTAGCACATTAGTCCTGAATTTGGGGGTGCCGAATACTGAGCCATCCTGTATTCTGCTGTACATTTCTACTTGTCATTCTGTTTCTTCCCATCATAAAATAACTTGCTTTTTTTAAAGACATACTTTGGGAGGAGTGAACCTGTAAATATCTGTGAAGTGTCTTGTAAATAATGCTTCTTCGAGCATGGCTTTATAAGCCAGATGATAGGAGGCTGTGAAATCAGTACTACGTAGATTAATTATTCTTGTAGTTCTTTTCATTTGTTCATAACTATACAATGCCTAATGATGTTAATTTTCTTTATAAGTGCATAAAACTTCTTCATTATCATCATTACTCCAAATGTTTTATATTTGTATCATCTCATTTTTTTAATGACTAAGTTATTTTATCTAAATAATTTATATAATCTCCTTACCTACATAGTAAAGTTCTTTTAGACAGAATAAATGGCCTTAATATCTTTTTATCTACCATAGCAACTAAAAGCATCTCTTGAATATATTAAGTCATAATAATACTACTAATAATAGCAAATATTTATATAGGATTTACCCTGTGCTGGGTGTAATTCTAAGTACTTTATATACAACTTAAACATGATAACAATCCAGTGTCATAGGTACAAATATTGCATGCATTTTGCAGATGCAGAAGTTGAATAACAAAGGGCTACTTCACTTACCCGAAGTCAGAGATTGGAAGTGGCAAGGCTGGGATTTAAACTCACTAAGTCTGTCTTCAAAGTCTGTATATCTTAAATTCAATAACTGACAAGAAGATAGAAAATATTTGCTAATTTACTGGGATAATTTTTCTAATATATATAAGATACAAGGAACATTCATTCATTCATTCATTGTTTATTGAGGCCCTAGATTGTATAAGGCACTCTACTGTGTACAAAGGGACTTAAGCAATAAGTGTGACAAGTACCCTGCCCTACAGAGGTTATCTTTTGAAGAAGGAAACAGACAATAAACTAGCCAAGCTAGACCATGTAAGAATAGTGAGTGATAGTAGTACCTTAGATTGCTTGGCCAGGTCAGACCTCTCTGTACAGGTGGCAATGAGAATGAGAAAAAAGGAGAAAGAGCCGAAAAACATTCCAGGCAGAGAAAAAGCAACGAAATTCTTTAACACAGGAAAGAATTTGCTGTTTTTGAGAAACAAATTAGAAATCAATGTGGTTAGCATATATTTAGTGAGAAGGGGGGCGGATGTGAGGTGAAGTTGGAAAGGCAGATAGGGACCAGATCATGATTGTGATGGTAAGGAGTTTAAGGACAATAATGAGTATTAAATAGGGTATAAGCATTGTATGATTGATGCTTTAAAAGGATCACTATCTGCTTTGTGAAGAGAAGTCTTTAGGGAGAAAAGGGTGACAGCAGGATTATGAAGTAGACAGGAGGAGTATGAAGTAGAATATGGTGATTTGAATTAAGGTTTTTGGTACTAGACTTGTAAGAGATGTAGTTATTTGACATATGTTTTAGGAATAGATGTGGCAGAACTTGTAGATAGATTGTATTTTAAGAGTGAGGAGAAAGAAGGACTCAGCTCTAACTCATAGGGCTCTTGGTTGAATAGCTTCATACCAAAATTATGCCTTTTGATGGATGCTGCCAAATGCTGTCTTCCAGAGATAATGAGAATACTGACACACAATCATAGGAAATGATTACTGGGTTACATTTCCAATATGGTAGGTAGACTTGATCAATTGCAAACTTCATACACTGTCACTTGGTACCTCTTAAATCAATGGTCAGATGGTTGGATCTGTGGATCTTTAGCTGTGGATTGAAGAAAAGATTAGATGTCCCTTGAGGATCACACTACCCAGCCATGGCCAAAAGCCACATAAAATTTTCTCAATTTTGTCAGACTAAATCAGGAATTGGTAAACTACATCCCTATAACCATAACCAGCCTGCTGCCTGTTTTCATGAAGTTTTGTTGGAACACATCCATGTCCATTTGTTTATATATTGTCTATTGTTGCTTTTTGATTAGTTGTGACAGATTCCATATATCCCATAAAACCAAAAATGTTTGCTATCTGGCTCTTTGCAGAAAAAGTTTACAGACCCTTGGACTAGATAGTTAAGTTGTCAGAATTATAGTTACTGGCTTCAAGTTAAGCTTGGAGAAGACTGTATCTGACAGTATGTTCTCTGGTAACCTTATCTGATGGCCCATATTATCACTGTTCATCTAGAGACCGATGCTTAAAGAAGATCTGAGGGCACCAGTAGAAAACCAAGTGATGAAACCCAAAAGTAGTTTCTAGAAACTTGTAGCCATACATATTCTAAGATTATCTTGTATTTGTAGCAGGGACTACTTATGAATTTCACCCTCATCTTAGGGATATTATACCTCAGGAAGCAATCACTGAGTCCACTCCTTACATTATCCATGTGTTGTCTTTACTATACAGAGGCAGGAAAAATTCTGGTTGCTTGGCTCATACAAATCATTTCCTACACAAATAATTCAAAATGAAATCCATCACAAGGTTTTTTCCTTATCACCACAATGGACACAAAGTGTAGGATATATTATCAGTAAAGTGAAAAAGAGAAGTCAAAGAAAAAGGGTAACACAAATAGACATATAATCATGGTAGACCATGTTAGAACCTGATAATAGATGAAAAAATAAAATATTACAAAGGTTGACTAGGGGGCAACTCTTATCTGAATAGGAAGATGGAGACATGCCTTGAAATATAGTTTGGAAAAGACTGCTACCTGTCTATTCATGCTCTCCAACGATCATGCACAGTTGTTGCTAGAAAGTAGATGCTTATTTCTCAAAACCCCTTGAAATTATGTGGGGCCATGTGAATAATTCTCACCAGTGAAATATGGGCAGAAACAATGTGTGTGACTTTTTGGCCGAGGTGATTAAGAAGCTGCGTTTCTCCTCCCTCCTCTCTACCCCTATCTGCTGGCCGGGCATTAACGTCCAGATTGACTTTGGGAGACTTATGTTAAAATTGACCTTGTCAAATTTAAAGTAGATATCCACATCCGCCTTCACCTTACCAAGAAAACCTGCATTGAACTATTGTGTGGGTGAGAAATATTTATTGTAGTAAGTTACTGAAATTTTAGAGTTTGTTGCTATAGAAATAAACATTATCCTAATACAGATAAAAGGAAGAGCTTTCTGATAAAGGGAATGGCACAGAGTGAAGGCACAGAGGTGAGAAATCCCAGAAAAATGAAGGGGACCAATTTGCCTGCAGCAACTCTTCTGAAGTGTAATTGGAAATAAGTGTAAACAATTACATCTTGATTGAATAATGGAGGCCTTTGAATGCCGGAATGGTGTTCATATTTAATTCATAAGAAAGTAGAGTGCTATTCAAGAATTATGAGCTTGGGTGTTATATATTCAAAGCCACTCTTAACGGTGATTTTTTCATATTTATTTAAGTATATCATTTCTCATTGAAGAAAGGATTATAACAGTTTTTGGGATGATTAATCTAGCATGTAGGATGGTTTAGGGTAAGGAGAGAGAAGCAAGGAATTCATGCAATAGGATCTTGCAATACTTTAGTTTAAATCAGGGATCTGCAAACTTTTTCTTAAGGTCCAGATAGTAAATGTTTTAGGCTTGTAGGCCATAGGCTTTATCAGAACTCCTCAACTCTGACTTTGTAGTGTGAATGCAATCATAGATCATACATATACAAATAAGCATTGCTGTGCTCCAATAAAACTTTACAAAAACAAGTGGCTGTCCTGTGGGTCATAGTGTGTGCAGACCCCTAATCTAGATGGAAGAGTAACAAGGATGGTAATGAAAGAACCAAGTAGTGGAATGTAACCCCTGTTTTAGAAGTTGATCAAACAGAACTTGCAGCTCTAACGTAGCACTTTTAGGTTGTCTCTAATAGTCAACATACCACCTTCTTTAACACTAGACTAGAAGCTCTATGAGGTAAGGACTCAATTGCATTCATCTTAATACTGAGACCATATTAAATACTCAGTGAAATATTTTTAATTAATTGGATACATTTTTAATGATTGAATATAGAGAATGAGAAAGAATTAACAAAATTCCCAGAGTGTTTTCACCGTATCTGTTAAGCATAGATACCTGTTTGTCCCATAGGTATCTCAAACTTAACAGGTATAAAATGCAACATTTGATTATCCTTCTTCCTATACCTGTAAACCTGGTCTTTGAGTGTTTTCCATCTTCATCCATGGCTAATAGCATCTGTCCAGTCACTAGAAACAGAAATCCTATGAGCCACCCTTGTTTTCTTCATTAAGGGAATTGAGGGAATGCAGTTTTGGGGAAAATCTTACTCTTCAGACATTCTTGTGGATTCTATTCCAAAATTAAATGTTTAAAAATCTATTTCACCATCACTCGTCATCTGGATCCTTGCAATAATCACCTGCTTCCGATATTGATACCCTTCTTGCATTTTCTATATAATCATCGCCTGTTACTTCTCTGTTAAAACTGTTCAGTCATTTCCCATTGAATTTATAATAAATCCATACACCACGTCATGACCTTCAAGGATATCAATGATTAGTCTTTTACTTGACTCTCTAACTCATCAAAGCCACTCTCCCCCAACCCAATATTAGCCAGTCATTGTTGCTATAGTTTCCTAGGAATTATCAAGCCCTTTCTTGCTTTCAGGCCCTTTGCTTCCTCTTATTTCTTCCTGGCATTTTCCCCTCTCTTTGCATGGTTGGCAGGTGTGATGGCTTTGTGCTGAGTCAAATAGGCTAAGCTAGACTTCCAAGAATTCCCTTTAGTATATAGTTCTGAGTTAGTCTTGGACACAGTGAAGTTTTAAGTGAGATATGGAAGGTGGAAGTGAAGGAGTAGCCTTTTTTAACACACTGAATGATGGTGCAGGGCACCAGGTAATGTGGCATCTTGCTAATATGGTGGCTCCTATTGGGTGGTGGGGCAGCATCCTGAAGCATAGTTCCTCCAGCTCTGGCCAGATCCCTTCCTGCAGATTCAGTGTTAGGTCTATGTGTGAAACTACATGGAGAAGGACCTAGCTACTACTGCAGGTCACCCAAGTTATCAGGGTTGGAATTCTTGAGAGACAGACATGGGTTCCAGTAGTCCCTATGGTTTCCAATTTTCCCATGAAGTTTTCAGTTTATCCTTGCTCTCATGGACTTACAGCTTTCCTTCATGACTGTCAGTCTGACTGACCTATAGCAATTTCAGGCTCAACATTGCAAACAGAGGCAGTTGGCAGTCTAGAGACTGCCCCATCAGTTCCCACGATTGCATAAGTTCTAACCCCTGCAATAAATTCCTTATTTTGTATTTCTTGTAGTAGTTCTGCTGCTCTGAGTGGATCCTCACTTAGGTTTTAGCTAAAATATTAATCCACAGCCCTCTCTCCTGATCCCTAACTTACATAGATCCTCTCTATTACATTTAGTCATAGTGACTATCACAAGCCATAGCTATTTATTTTATTGTTAGCTGTGTCTTTGGCCCACTGGAAAGAGAGCTACATGTGGGCAGTAACTTTTTGAACAATATATCTCGAGGGCAATGTATATCCATGGCCTGGTACACAGAGGCAATCAGTAAAACATTTGCTAAATTAATGAATCATCCACTGAGAGTGGGGGTGATGGTGTGAGGAGGTCAAATAAGATTCTGGGCTAGAGACAAATATGTTTGGAAAAACATATTGTGAGGTATTCAATAGTGATATAAATAAAATGGCTGCCAAGGATCAGTGAATACACTGCTGATGTCAGGTGGCATATATAATAGAGTTTAGAAACACCTTGTGCTCTTCTTTACATTACATACATTTTATGTTTGACAGTAAATGTGAACAGATTGTCCTCACCTCCTGCAATTTTCCTTTTCCTTGAGATAAATTTAAAAAAAGACAGCTTCATCGCAGGATACGTGCAGAATGTCTACAGTGATCATCACAAGCAATACCTGCTTGTGACCAGATTGCTGGGCAAGAGGTATTTATAGTTAACACACTGTCCTTCATAACATGTCACTCCTGCTTTGGTCAAATTCGCAACCGTAAGCACCAAGTCAAATACTCTGGACTTAATAGTAAGGCTTCCTCTGCTATCTGTGAAACATAATCCCTTTTGATAAACCAAAAGCATTTTCTCCTCTCCTACTTCAGTCAATGGTAGCAGCTTCTATTGAACACTGAAGCCTGACATAATTGTCCACCATTGCTCAGTAAACCTCTCCCCGTCTGACACCTTCAGTATATTCAGTAATTCTAATGTAATTATATAAATCAGCTTGGTCCTTCTCCGACAAAGCAGCAGGTTCTGGCAGATAACAAATGGCCTGGAATTACAGTGTGATCTGGCCAGTTGAGCATGGAGTTTGTCTTGCTGTACCACATTACATATGTCTGCCTGAACTGCTGCTGTTCTCAGGCTCCAAAGGAGAGAAAGGGAATTTAAATGGGGTAGCTTGTCAACCTAAATCAACGTTTCTTTATTTACAAGAAACTTACAATATCTCAACTGATATTTGGGGCTGAACAATTCTTTGTTGGGGGAGATGGCCTTTGCATTGTAAAACGTTTAGAAGCATCTCTGGCATCTACCTGCTATTTAACCCTGTCTAGTTGTGACAACCAAAATTGTTTAGAGATATTGCCAAATGTCTCCTGAAGGGCAGAATCACCCTTGCCATGCTGACAACCATTGGCCTAAATACAAGTTGATTGTTTTCCAAAGGCAATGCACAAAATTCCTCCCATAACTCTCCCATATCAATGATCCCAGAACAACAGTGTTGTTTATTGGGGATAAAAACATAAATTTTGTGTTAAAACATTTAGCTCTAAGCACCCTCTTATCTGCTCACAATTTTTGTGGTCTTAACGAAATTATGTAACCTTTCCAAACCTCTATAAAATGAAGAAATAAAAACAAACAAATAAAAACATGACTAATAAAATGAAGACAGAAATATCCACCTGGAAGAATTCTTGTTAGTATTATGTGAGGAAACTGCATTTATTCATTCACTAGAACATTTTTAAAATTCCAGCCTTAGATTTTCTAGGCACTGGGAACATAGAAAAAGGACAAAACAGGCTAATTATTCCCTCAGGGAGCTTATAGTCAATTTTGAATGGGTCATAGTAAACATAGTAAACTAATAATAAACAAATTAGATTGTGACAGGTGCATGGGTAGAAATAAGTAAGGTGATAAAAATAATCTAAATTGCGTGGGAGGTGGTGTTTTAGATAGGATGGTTACGTAAAGCCTTTCTGAGAAGGTGATTTTCAGTTGACGCGTAAAGAAAGGAGAGGCCAGTAGCGTGAAGAGTTGTGAAAAAGCAGTCCAAGCAGAAATAAATGTTCTTTGATGAGTTTTCAGGTTTTTTATTTTCATTTTCAAACACGGTGAAAATGGAAACAATAATATATATCTTTAAAGACGCCTCCATTCACTTCCCTTATATTCTATACCTCCTATTTTACCTCTCTCCCCGCAGATTTTCCCCAGTAATGTCTACAAAACCCCTAGTCTCAAGCATCTCTGATCCTTTCCACCTACTCTTTCCTCATTATGTATCATAAAGTCCAAAAAACAGGGTTGGTCCAGATAATTTTTATTGCAATTTCATGGAGGAGAAAAACTGAACTGTCAAAGTAGTCATCTGTAGCAGGCAAGAAGAGGAGAAACTGGGAGTACCCACATTTTAATCATCTAGATATTGTTATTCTTTCAGTTTGCTCATTTTTTTAACCTCAGCGAAATGTCTAGTAATTGAGTCTGTAATCATATTTTTATGTACATACAGTTCAATGTCCTTTCTCCCTACACTTCCTTTAATTAGAATTGTATGCAATTATCTTTGGACACTTTTGGAAATGCTGCTTGGACAAACTTGAGTGAGTTCTTACTTGCCAGCTTTCCAGAAGGGCAGCTTCGTGAAGCCCATCCACTTTAACATTAGTGTTTATCCCCACGCACCTCCAATGCTAGATATGGCGAAATAAAAGGAACTTGGAATTGAGCCATTTTTTAGATGCCTTTGATTGCCACAAACCAGAGTAAACACAGAACCATCACCAGCCTACACTCTTTGGGTGAGTTTCCCACCCATAATAAGATCTGCAAAATTTCAAGGTACATGTGGCAAATTATGGGTTACAGTCTTGAACACAAACTTAAGGCTGATTAAAGAGTTCCCCTTAATAATTATTGGAGAACCTATTTTTCTTTACTTTCTGGAAGTTCACATGTTGGGAATTCATTTCCTCGGGGGGAATCATGTGTGTCTCACTTCTGGCTTCCCAAATTTTCCATTCTTATTAACTCTATCCTACTCCATTTGGCCTCCATCTATTTTCTTCTTCTTAGCTGTTATTGAGTGAATTAAAGTTAGAGTCTGGGTGATTTCTCAGAGGAGAAGTGAAGTTAGATATTCTTTATTAATTCTTCACTAAATATTGCTTCTTTGTGAATTCATTTTACCTGCTCTCAGTCTTTCAGCCCCTTTTCTGATGGACAGGACATTATGATTCTTTTTCCAGTTGAAACATATAGGCCTAGTCATATTTCAGATTTCACAGATCCAAGGTCAGGAATTTGTCATATAAACCCCAGGACCTGTGTCCTTTGATATAAACATTATTTATGCCAGTGAGGCAGTTCTGCAGAATTTTCATTTACAAACTTCAGGGCTGCACCTTTTGAGCTCTCATGTAGATCTCAGCAACTTCTACTCCATGTCTTTTCAGGCTTGTATAGTATGTGTTCCAATTCAAAGTCCTTTTTGACAATCTGGAGATATACCATTATAATTTCAACAATCTCTGGTAAGAAATGCTTTTTATCTTGTATTCTAAACCCTGTGTCTTTGCTAGTCCCACATTTACAGTTAAGTATTTAGAGCTTATTACCTCTTTGCCCTTAAAAAAAAAAAAAAGGAATGCAGCTTATTTAAATTTTGGGCTTATATTGAAGATTAAGTTTTATAAGTCCAGCTGCTAATTTCTCTAGGGAATTTTGGAAAATTTCCCATTGATGAGAAAAATCAAAATATCCAGTCTTTTATAAATCATTCTATCTTTAATATCTATTAGTCTGCATCTAGTCAAGAGACAAAAATCATACAATAATTTAAGAAGGCTAATTTAATGCAAAGACTTAATAAACTATTACAAAACAGTAAGTATTAAGATATTAAGAGAACACTAGAGGGTACCTTAACGCTTAAGGAGCATATCTAGAAGGACAATTTTAAGAGGACCTTCCTCCCCAAAGCTGGATTCAGATTTCTTTGGAAAAGGGAAAGTTGTAGCCCATGGGATAGCAGAGAAGTTGTCCAGGAAGCAGCCCTCTGCAGCACTGTTAAACAGAGGCTGGTGGGCAGACATTCAGAGGAAGTTGGGATACTGCAATGGGCATGAATCCTAGAGTATGCATTGCCCACCTTATGAGGGCCATTGCAATATAGTCACTGGGCTACGCCAGGGCTGTGAGATCCTTAAGTGGATGCCCTTCTTGTAGATGTGGCAAAGCACCACTGGGTGTCCCCCCCAACCTGCCCTCCCCTCCCCGCCCCCCCCCTTACACACACCCTGTAGCACTGACTTGGCAGTGCAGCAAGAGCAAATAAAAGCAAAATGCACCACACTGCACTGGAACCAGAAAGTGGAGCTCCATTTCTCCGCAGTGTTCCACCACTGCCCTCTACTGACAAAGCTTAGTATCATATTCATTGTAAAGTAGTGGTAGTATGGTCAAAAGAAAACAAACCCTTCAATTCATTAGTTTCATCAATATTGTGGAGGAAGATTATAGAGCCCATCGTATGTACTCTCTTTTTACCTTCAGTCCACTTTTCTCCTATCAGAGTAGTGAGTCTTTCGCTCCCAAATACCCATGAAACTTTCCATCACCAGCCTTACCTCCATATAACTGTTATTCTTCTCTCCTGACTGCATTTATCCAAAGAACTCAGTGTGTCAAAGTACAAGCCTTTTTGGAGGGGAAAATAAAGAGAAGTCAACAGCAGAATGTTGCTTAATGGGGAGCTGGAGCAGAATTCCTAGTAATACATGCCTCATTTGATTATTAAGGAAATTTGGGTGGAGCAGGAGGTGGTGTTGGGCAGAATCAGGGATAGAATATGGTATTGGGAATTCCTTCTAAAACAACCTTCCCCTAGTCAAACATTGGTGGGCTCTTCAAAGACATTTCTTATGTGTCTTTTCTTCCCTTCTGAAAATTCATCAGTGTCTGTTTTATTACTACTGCATTCTAGAAAATGGATAATTAATCCGCATCTAGCCATATAAGGTGTATCATTCCCATAATTGCCTGTACTATGGTAAGCAAAAATAAATAAAAGGGAAACTGTCACCATTACCCTAATCATCTGCAGCCTATCAGGGTATACCTCTGTATCACCCATCACACACACAAAAAAGCAACAAAAACCCCAAATTGTCCCTTTTTCCCCTAAGCCTCTGTAGGTAGTCACCTCTTTCAAACACCACCACTTTGGGATGAAGCTATATAGAGGGAAGGTCTCTGCCTCTGCCTTAAAGTCCTTTTAACCTTCCCTGCCTTACCATCCAGCTTCCTACCATTAGTCCACTTTTAAAAGGAATGGGCCTGCTGTTTTCCTACTCTGGGTACTATTAATTGAATTTATGGGAGCACTCAATCCCTTAAGACCAGTTTCCCTAGGATGGTAAATTGTAGCTCCATCACTTTAATAGATCTACCAAATTTCCTACCAGCACCTCATATGTAGGTATTCCCCTAACTAGTGTAATACTTGATATGGGCTCTGTGTTTATCAGGGATGCCCAATCCTCCAATTGAACCCACTATACAGTTTGGAGAAGTAAAGTTGCATTTTACTTCTGGCTTTCTGCATTCTTTTAAACTGCAGCAGTAGCCACCTAATAAGTTATTTAGAACTTATCTTTTGGCTTAGATGAATATTGAACACGATTCTGAACTCATCTTGAATCCAAAAGCAAGGTTCAAGGCCAAACATCAAAAGTGAACAGTAAAATCAATGGAATCATTCATGGTAACATTTTATGCCCCAGACATATCATTTTGATCCTTATGTGTGAAAACTCTGCACTTTCCTTCAACATGAGTGTCATGTTTAGTAATAGCAGAAACTAGTTCTCATAATTTTTTGTCTCTCTCATATCACTGATTATTTTTGGCTATATAAACACTAAAATATTAGTGTTCACTTACTGGAAATAAAGAACTTGCATTTTTATATTCATAAATAGCACATTGTTGTATTACAAATCTTACAATTTGCCCTTGATAAATGTTTAGAATATCCTAATTTGATTTTCCATGATATAGGTCACTCTTTGGAACAGTGTTTGCAAATTTCATTTCTATACAGATGTGATAACCAAAATTGTTCTCTATTACTCACCACCATGACAAATATTTAATTATGAAACAGCGAAATCTAGTATTTGTTGGTAGGTTCTTTGTTTCATGTTGTGATTTTTTAAATTTCTTAAATTAAAATTTAAATGTTGTAAAAGTATGCTTGCAACATATTTTAAAAGTTCAGATAAATTGCTACAATCATGTATTGAGTATAAAATCAGAAATAAAATTGAAATCTACAATATTATAGAATTATTCATCAAGGATAGTTAAGACTTGGTTCATTTATAATGCTCTCTGAAGTGACTTTACAGAGCTTGTTAGGCTCATAGAGGAGTGAAGGAAGTTGAGTGAAGAAGGATGAGGCCATGCCCTAAAATATGAAAAGTGTGAACCATAACAACTTCTTGTTTAGGTATGCTTAGGAAAATACAATTTCAGTGTTATGAAAGTCAGTGACCATGGGGCTCTGGCTTCAGTTTTATGAAGTGGTGAAAATTTCAATGATTATTTAGCTCAAATCTCACTTTATATACTGTATCTTTAATTCTTGTTTCACTAGGCTACAGTAACCAAGAAAGAATTGAGGACTGGTATTGCGGATGGAGAGTACAAATGACTTTGACTCAGAAACTCTAACCAAACATAATAGATATTATGGCACTCCACGGTTCTAGTTCAAATGGCTTTTACACAATTCTGTGTTGGGTGCTAATGTTTCATTGTTTCTTGCATACATATTCATCTTCTAGCGAATGAAATTTTCTTACAGACTCAGTTAACAGTCCTTATGTACTCTTCCTTAATCTTGGAAAATGGAGGATAGAGAAGAGAGACAAATTTTCTCACCTCTCTTTCACTTGCCCAGTCTCAACCTTAATTTTGGGAATCATAGTCCCTGTGGCCTGTCACTCCAATAGACTGCTTTATTTTTCTGCCAGGAGCCTTAGAGTTTCTTTGGAAATGGTACTTTGGGAGATTGGACTTGATACCTTAGTATGTGTCAAGTGAATATTCTAATTGGAATTTCTTGTAGTATCCACTGTTCCTAAATGACGACATGGTAGGCTTTCAACAAATGGCAGCCCTGGTGAGAACTATTTCCTTCACTCTGTGTTTGAGGATCATTCTTAACCCCACCTTTCCTCTTCTCAAATCCCTTCTCATTTATACAGTCCCCCAATTTTATTTTTAATTTGTTCATTGATACCGCAAATGATGAAGAAAAAGAAAGGTATATTTACCTTAGTTCATTGATGGGAACAAGGAGCATTTATTTCTAGATGAGTGAGAATATCATTCAGTCTTAGACCAGGAAAGATGACTGTCTGTTCACAGAAAATATTAATAGCTTCCAAGATTTGTTGAGCCACTTGTGTATATTTTTATGATTTGTCATGATGTCTTGCTCACAAATACACACATATACACACTGTTAAAACAAACCAAATAGCCAGAAGAGAATGAAGATATTCCTAAGGTGGAAGCCAGTGAGATGACTTCAGTGTAACCATAAGTACTGTTCATGAATCTATTCTTTCTTCAAAAGTTCTCAGACTTGTTCTTGTGATATGTAGGTTTTATGTTACAAAAGAGGAAAATATTTTTCTTAACACAAGTTTTCCCATTCTGAAATGAGAGCTTACCCCACTGCATTGTGTGTCTAGTCTTCATTTTCCTCACAGCCCTACAAACTACCATGGATCTCACCTCACATATATTCAGGAATATTGCATATTTCTACCTCATATTCGTTCAGGAATATTGGGATTTCTTTATTATTTGTGTTAAAAGTGCCTTATAGGGAGCAGCTATAGCTCAGTGGTTGAGCACCTGCTTCCCATGTACGGGGTCCTGGGTTCAATCCCCTGTACCTCCTTAAAAAATGCCTTATGTTTTCTTGGGTTGGGGTAAAAAATAGTATGTTATTGTGCCTTATGACTATTATTGTCATTTCTCTTTCAATCCTAGCAAAGCCTGTTAATAACATCGCAATGAGATTTAATATATCAACTCATTATATGAGGTGGTAAGAGGTGAAAAATAAACATTTAAACAAACCCACTCATTTATGTGATTTAAAAAGGCACTTTAGCTAATAGGAATGAAAAAACTGAATTGTGAAATTGTAAGATGAACTAATAGTCTCTAAAAGGTAGTAAATTCTCCATATAGTTATAAACTCTAGTTTAGAAATGCCACTAGAAAAATTTGGTAGCAGAGTAAGTTTTCACAAATACTAATTTCCTGTTCTGTAGCTTTCTTTCATTCAGAGTCTACATAAAAATTAAAAGTACTCTTTGGCTTCAGTGCAGCTTAGCAGTTGCCGTTTTCTGCACCTAACCCCATTATCAGCTTTTAAGTATTGTGTTTTAAGCTTCTAATAAGAACTGACACTTCACAGGGGATCTGTTCTGGTCTTATACTCTAAGAAAGGCTTATCGGTTTGGGCAGAAGACACACTGCTCTTTTCATATTGTGGCTATTTCCTTTTAGGAGCACTAGACAGGTTAATATTGGTCCACTAGTTTTCTAAAGCCCCTTTCTATTGCATAATAGTGGGTTCATTAAGGTTAATGAGGTGTTAAAGATTAGGAAGATAGCAGATCCTCAAAAGAGAACTGGACTAAAATTCATAATTCCATTCAGCCTTTCCTGTGAGTTCTCTAAAGAATTCTGAGTTAAAAATTTAACTTATTGAGCTTCTAATTAGATATCATAATTAGAATATAGAAATGTTAAATTTCAATTAAAATTGAAAATGTTTTCAAAGAAAATTTCATAAACTATTTATAGGAATGTTACTATTAAATTTTTAAATGGTTTCAAGAATTCTATCATTTTATTTAAAATCAAATTGCCACTCATCTGTATTTTTTAAGTAAAAATTTTCCTAAAAATGAAACTTAAATATTTCTCTTTCTGGGTTATGACATTATATTATTTTAGTTAATAGTGTGCTATAAATTTAGTTTTATAATGGTAAAGTACTAAGCTGTATATCATTGCTCTTATTACTGTATGTACAGATCATAAATATGTGTGGTTTACCTTTTAGTAGAATTAAGAAGACCTTTAATATATACATTATCATACTTTTTATACTTGAGATACTGCCTAAAGCTGAAGAAGAGGAGAGAAAGAATAAAAAATAAAGTGGGAGTTGAAGAGTTTACATAAATCATATTGATTTAATGAATAACCAGCGTATAAGTGTCAGTGCTAGGAACTCACTTATGTACTATAGGGATTAAAAGATAGAGGTATGAGAACATGTATTTTGCCTGCCCTGAGGGATTTTAGAGATTAAATTTGGAGAAAATAATCATTACATATTAAAAACAAATGAACTATACACAGGAGTATAAATTAAGTGATGATAGATTGGCTGGTTCATATTATGCTACAATTTGAGTTCACATGAGCAGTTAATAATAGAATTCATCCATAAAAGACAGCTGTAAGATTGTAAAAAATGGAAGAAACATTGGAATTGAAGTGTGAAGTTATGAGGTTTAGTGCCAACTCTGCCACTTATAACCCGAGTTGCTGCTTTAGAAAAATTGCCTAATCTCTCTGAGCTTTAGATTATGCTTTAATAAAATGCACTAATTAAAGGACTTTTTAATAGCAGAAAACCCAAACCTATATTCCAAAGATTACTCTTGCTATGTATATCATTGGTAAACTACTATTAATATTTAAATAAGAGAAAAGGAAGAACAGAATTTGAATAGTGCCTATAAGCAAATGTGTAACAAAAGCTTGTCTGGGGGTAAATGCCAATAAGGGAACTGAGATAACTAAGATCAGATAGAAAGGCTAAGATTGTACTGTCACAAAGTATTGGAACCATTTTGAGAATCTAAGGCTCTTGAAGAGGTGTTATTGTGATGGCAGCCTTTATCCCAATAGAAGCAATCCCAAATTCTGTTTTCAATTTAAAAAAATTGAAATTTAAATTCATAGGACTAACAAATATTAACCGAAACCAAATATGGGCTCAAAATACAAAAATAAAATCCAATTTATAAGTAAATGAGACACCAGGAGTGAGAAGTAATATTTTTTAAGAACAAATTTAAATACTTAAACACTTCAAGCTTTGAAATTATCAAACTCAGAATATAAAATAAATATGCACAAATATTTAGAGGGGAAAAATATGAATTTAAAATAAAAATCAGGAAGGAACAAGAAATTATAAAAAACAGCCTGACAAAGAAAATATTGAAACAAAGAACAAAATCAAACTCTTAGAGATAAAGTAGGTTAAAGTGCAATCTTAGAAATAAAAAACATAATTATTAACAATAAATACTTAAGACATAAGTTATGTAGAACAAATTATGCAGAGTTGAAAAGAGAACTCATAAAAGGGAAGATAGAACTGGAAAAATGATCAGAATGCATTTTAAGAATAAAAGAAGCTAGAAAACATGAAAAAGGGTTTAGGAGACATGGAATATAGAACGAGAAGTTCTGTCAATTGAAAAAGTAGAGGAGTGGCATTACTTGAAAAGACAATGATTAAAAATTAGTTAAAAATGCACTGTATTTATGAGTTTGCTGATCTAAGATTTATAATTTATATCAAGTTGAATAAACAAAAATGATATTGTAGAGAAACGGCAAAAAAAATAATAATAATAATGAAGAAGAGAAGGGAAACAGAAACAGAGACAGAGAGAATAAGATCCTAAAAATAAGGATCAGCAAACTTTTTCTGATAAGGGCTAGATAGTAAATGTTTAAAGTTTTTAGGCATTTGGGGATGCATAGGGTATGTGTCTCAAATTCTTTTTAGCACTTCAAAAACGTAAAAAGCATTCTTAGCTTGAGGATATTACAGAAACAGGCCATAGGCGATAAGCTGGATTTTCCGGCTAAATGCATATGCTGCAATAGAAATCATGTAACGTTGAACAAATAACTTTAAATCACTAAAAAAAAAACAAAACTGTATGCTTTGGAGCATGTGCTCATCAAAATTATCTTTTAGGAATGAAAGAAAAATTTAAAAATAGATAAAACGAAATATTTATCAACAGAAAAAAATCTATGAAAGAAATATTTCAAGAATAAAGAAAATGGCTATAGAAGAAAAGCCCAAGAGCAAAGAAATTAGTTAACCAATAAATAAAATGATATTTTGCCTAAATGAAAGAATAATAATGTTAAAGATGTGTAATTACAGAAATAAAGAAAGAACGGAGTCAAAACTGGTCAATAATTGTGTGTTAGTTGAGATAGTGGTGAACAGAGCTCAAATATTCTAATTTCTTATATTGTTAAGGAGAGTGGTCAAGTTATTAAGTAACTTTAGGATTGAAGTTTAAAGATAATGAGTATTCATGGTACATTTTCAAGCTTAACCACTAAAAGAATAAAAATAGAGTTTAGAAACTAAATTAGTTGAAAAAAATATGAACTAAGAGTAAAAGCATAATAAAAATTCAATCATTAAGAAAAGAAAAGAGAAATGATGAGCAGATACAAAGGAAAAGTGACAAAACAAACATTAAAAAGTAAGATGTTTGCAATCCAATTTTTGCCAGTAACCAAAATAAATATAAAGGGACTGAACTTTCCAGAAGAAATTCAGAGATTTTCAGATGAGATGAAAAATTACAATCCAACTAAACACTGTTTGCAAGAGACAAATGTAAAAATATGGGAACATAAATATTGAAAGTTAAATAATGGATCAAGAGGATTGTGGGAAGGTGGCAATGGACTCACAGGCAGAGCTTAATGCTCTCACAAATACAATGGAGAAAGAGCCAAAAGATGTCCAAGGGACCTCCGTTAGGAGTCAGCAGACCAGGAAAGTACTTTACGACTCCCTGGAGGGTGAGGGACAAAGAGTCGAAGAAGCTGAAATGACAAAAGTGAGTTACCAAGCCCCTGTAGTGGCCAGTAAGGGCTCCCCTCCCCCACCCATAAGATATTAAGCTGGGGTAAAACACCTGATTCACTGCAGCCCACTGAGAGGGGAATAGACATTTTCCTCCCTGTCAACTATTTCAAGGGAAAAGGGAGGGGAGATTGGGTTTGCATTCTTCAGTAAATTCAGCCAAGAGAGCCCACTTTGAATCTCTGCTCTGGAGATTCAATACAGGAACACAGGAAAGCCGAAACAGAAACACCTCTGTGGAAAGGTGTGCTGACTATTGCCATCTGCTGGCCGGTCTTGAAATTGCATGCACAAAAACTCTTCTCCACGCTCTTTGTATCCAACCCTTGGGAGAATACCTGCACCCCACTAGTGAGTCCCTGGTCCAATTTTGAAAACTTAAGCTGGGCAATTTTAAAGACTGAGAATAAGTTGAACCAAAAATCAAAGAAGAGCTGTGAAAAAAAAATAAACAATAGGCAAGAGAGAGAAATTAGCCATCAGAGTAAATTCACCAACATATTCAAATGCCTAGACATCAGCAAAAAATTAGAAGCCATACTAGGAAACAGGAAGAAATGGCTCAGCCAAAAGAATAAACCAAATATCCTGAGGTGATACAGTATTTTATACAATTAATCAGTGATAATCACAAAACTCTCCTAAATCACTTCAAGGAATTTAAAGAAAATATGACTAAAGAAATAAGGAATATTAGGAAGACACTGGGAAAGCATAAAGAACAATTTGAAAGCCTGAAAAGACAAGTAACAGACCTTATGGGAATGAAAGACATGATGGATGAGATTAAGAATACATCAGAGGAACATAAGAGCAGATTTGAATTGCTTGAAGACAGAATTAGTGATTTCAAAGACAAAACATCTGAACTGGAAAAGACAGGAGAACAGAAAGAGAAGGGAATGGAAAAAATAGAACAGAGTCTCAGGGAATTGACTGAAAATGTGAAATGCACAAACATTCACATTATCAATTAATATTTGAGGAGATAATGACGGAAGCCTTCCCAATCTTTATGAAGGACATAAACATCAATATCCAAGAAGACAATGTACCCCAAACAGAATAAATCCTAGGCATCTACTATTCAGAATGACAAATATCAGGGATAAAGAGAAGATTCTGAAAGCAGCAAGAGAAAAGCAAAGCATCACATACAAGGGAAACTCAATGAGATTAAGTGCTGACCTCTCATCAGAAACTATGGAGGAGAGAAGAAAGTGGTATGATATATTTAAAATATTGAAAGAGAAAAACTGCCAGCCAAGAATTCTGTATACAGCAAAGCTGTCCTTCAAAAATGAGGCTGAGTTCAAAGTCTTCACAGATAAACAAAATCCAATAGAATATATTACCAAAAGACCAGATTTGTAAGAGATACTAAAAGGAGTGCTGCAGCCTGGAAGGAAAAAACAAGGGTGAGAGATTTGGAGAAGAGTTTAGAAATGAAGATTATTAGGAAGGTAAACTAAAGGATAAGAAGAGAGACAATAGAATGATATGACAACAGAGAGCTGAAGGACAAAATGAATGAACTAAGTGATGCCTTTACAGTAATAACACTGAATGTTAATAGCTTGAACTCCCCAAACAAAAGACACAGACTGATAGAATGGATAAAAAAATATAGCCATCTCTATGTTGTCTACAAGAGACCCACTTCAGACGTTAAGGACACAACCATGTTAATAGTGAATGGTTGGATTAGACCAGATTAATGTAAAATAACATTATAGTATATGAACAATAATTACTCAGTGCAACTGGCAAATTATTCCTGTGATCAGTATTCTGTAATTTTTTTCATTCAAAATAAACACTTGCTTTTAATTGAAGATGGCTGAAGAAGAGATATATTTTTGGATACTTCATTTTTCTTTAACCCTTTTCTTATTCATACTCTTTAATTAAAATAATCTATCTGGATCAATTTAAAAAGTAGATCAAAGATATACCTGGTAAAGACTAATCAAAGCAGTGGTAATTATAAATCCCAAACAAATGTATTTTTTAATTTAAATTTTTAAAAAAAATTAATTGTAGATTCATATGAAGTTGGAAGAAATAGTACAGAGAGGTCTTGTGTACTCTTCAACCTGTATCTCTCAATGGTAATATCTTTCATAATTATAGTACAATAGCATAATTGGGAAATTAACATTGGTATAATCCACTGGCCTTCTTCAGATTTCCCCAGTTTTACATGCACTCATTTGTGCATATGTATTTATTTCTATGCAGGCTTATCACATGTGTAGATTTGTGTAACCACTATCAAAAACAAAATGCAGAACAGTTCCATTACTATAAGGATAGCTGATGCCAACTTTTGATAGCCATACCCCTACCTTTTCCTTAATCTTTGGCAACCACAAGTCTTTCTCTATCTCTGTAATGTTGTTCTTTCAAGAATGTTATATTCGAGGAATGACAAATTTATCTATAAGGCAACAAACATATTAGGAAAAAAGAGGAACATTATAAAATGAAAAAGCTGTAAATTTACAGGGTGATATAGATATTGTAAAAGTGTATAATAATAAAATAATAAAATGAAAACTTTAATAAAATAGAACAAAAATATAAATAGCACAAGGAAAAATTTACAGATAACTAGAAAAATAGGAGATTGCAATTCTTCTCTTAATTATATATATCAAACAGACAAAAATAATATATGTGAGCAAATGATGTGGCATTAACTTATAAATTTGAATTGTTCCTGTTGGTGATACTATATGGAATTTTGGCACATGTGTATCAGGAGACATTAGTCAAAAGATTCACTTAATATCTGCTTATGATGGTAAAAATTGGAAAGAGATGTCCAATGTCCACTGACTGGAGAATAGATAGTTATGGCATATCCACACAATGGCATAGTATACAGGAGTGAAAATAAATGAACTATAGCATCTCAGAACAACATGGATGGACCTTAGAAATGCAATGCTCTGTGGGAAAAGGTTAAGTATGACTCTATATTAATAAAGCTCAAATAAAATAACACCCAAACCAAATAATAGTATATGTGTGTGTATATATATATATATATATATATAGAGAGAGAGAGAGAGAGAGAGAGAAAGAGAGAGAGAGAGAGAGAGAAATGAGAAGGCACTCAATATAGTACAACAAAAAATCAAATAAATATCAAGGTAGACATTAATGGAATTGAGAAACATAAAGGTATAATAGTTACAGAGGATATATAGCAAAATGCCTGAAGAGAGTGTGGTATATTATAAGTAGTGAATTTAAATATAAATAGAATAAAATCTTCAGTCAATGGATAAAAAAGCATGACCCAACTATCTGCTGTCTGCAAGAGACTCACCTTAAATTCAAAGATCCAAGTAGGTTGAGGGTGAAAAGATGGAGAAAATATATAACATGCAAGTGGTAACCAACAGAGATCTGGGGTCACAATACTAATATTAGATAAAATCGACCTGAAGTCAAAAACAGTTACAAGGGACAGGAGAAATGGTTCTACAATAGTAGTAAGAGACTTTAACATACCACTCTCAATAATGCATAGAACATCTACTCAAAAGATCAATAAGGAAGTACAGAATATGAAGGATACACTAAACTAAATAGACCTAACAGACATATATGGAGTACTTTACCCAACAAAAACAGAATACACATTCTTCTCTAGTGTGCACGGATCATTTTCCAAGAGAGAGACAAAATAAGTCTCAATAATTTGAAAAATATTGAAGTCATACAAAGTATGTTCTCCAATCACAATAGAATGAAGCTAAAATTCAATAACAGAGGAAGAGATGGACAATTCACAAATATGTGAAAATTAACCTATTGAACAACAAATGGGTTAAAGAGGAAATCAGAAGTAAAATTAGGAAATATCTTGAGTAAAATGTAAATGAAAATACAACATACCCATAATTATGGGATGCAATGAAGACAGTGCTGAGAGGGAAATTTATAGCTCTAAATACCTACATTGAAAAGGGAAAAAATACTTCAAACCAGAGACCTAACCTCAAATGTGTAAGACTTAGGGAAAGAAAAGTATGTTAATCCCAAAGTGAGCAGAAGGAAGGAAATAAAGATAAAAGCAAAGATAATTGAAATAGAAAAAAAGAAAAGAAAAACAGTAGAGAGAATCAACAAAATAAAAAACTGGTTCTTTCAAAAGATCAAAAAAATTGACAAATCTTTAGCTATACTGACAAAGAAATAAAGAGAGAAGATACAAAATGAAAATCAGAAAAGAAAGGGGGACATCACTATTGACCCCACTGAAACAAAAAAGATTATAAAAGGATACTATGAACAACTTTATGCCAATAACTTTATTTGCCAATGAATGATCCTATATACAGAAAATCCTGTAAAATCCACAACAAAGCTCCTAGAGCTAATAAATTAATTCAGCAATATGTCAGGGGTACAAGATCAACACCCCAAAATCAGTAGTGTTTCTATACACAAGAATGAGCAATTGGAAGAAGAAATCAAGAAAATATTGAATTTGCAATAGCAACTAAAAGAATCAAATATCTAGGAATAAATCTAACCAAGCATGTGAAGAACTTGTACACAGAAAACTACATAACATTGCTAAAAGAAAATAAATAAGCCCTAAATAAAGGATATTCCATGTTTATTGATTGGAAGACTATTAATAAGATGTCAATACCACCCAAAGCAATTTATAGATTCAATAAGAACTAGAACTATCCAATGTCTAGAAGAAAATATAGTGAAGCATTTTCAGGACTTTGTATTAGGTACTGGTTGCTTAGACATTACACCCAAAGCACAAGCAACAAAAGAAGAATTAGATAAATTGGACTTCATTAAAATAAAAAAAATTTTTCCTCAAAGAACTTTACCTTGAAAGTGAAATGACAACCTGCAAAATAGGAGAACATATTTGGAAGCAACATGTCCAATAAAGGATTAATATCCAGAATATATAAAGAAATCCTTCAATTTAGCAACAAAAAGACAAGCAATCCAACTAAAAAAGGGCAAAAGACTTGAACAGACAGCTCTCCAAAGAGATATACAAATGTCCAGAAAGCACATGAAAAGATGTTCAACATCCTTAGCCATCAGGGAAATGCAAATCAAAACCACAATGAAATACCATTTCATACCAATTAGAATGACTACTATTAAAACAAAAAACAAAAACAAAACAAAACAAAACAAAAGAAAACAGAAAATAACGAGTATTAGAGAGGACATGTAGAAATAGGAACACTCATTCATTGCTGGTGCCAATGTAAAATGGTGCAGCTGCTGTAGAAGACATTTTGGTGGGTCCTCAGAAAGCTTACCAAATGACCTAGTAATTCCACTACCAGGTAGATGCCCAAAAGATTAGAAAAATCCATGGAACTACACTATAGGATTGTGAATTCTAAGTTAAACCATGGACCATGGACTTTTATATTAATAGTACAATTAAAAAAATGTGCTATCATCAATTGTAACAAATGTTCCACAGCAATGTACGTTGGTGGTGTTGGGGTGGTACATGGGAATCTTGTATTTTGTGCATGATTGTTCTTTAAATTCATAAGGTAAAAAGAAAAAAACAAGGGAAAGTCAATTTTAAAAACTAAGGATTATAGTTAACTTTGTGGGGGTACACAGAAGAATTACATCCGGTAGAAGTCAAGGGTTCCTGCATGGCTTCTGGTATAGTTTTATTTCTTAAGTTTGGTGCTGTGATCAGTTGTTTCCCATATTATACTTCCTCATATAACACGTGTTTTTCTGCTTGTGAAATAGTATATAATAAAAATTTGAAAAATAAATAAAATGGGCCTGTATTAGTCAGCCAAAGGGGTGCTGATGCAAAATACCAGAAATCTGCTGGGTTTTATAAAAGGTATTTAATTGGGGTAGAAGCTTACAGTCATAAGGACCTAAAGAGTCCAACTCAAGGTATTTTCTCACCCAAAGTCATTGGCCATATGTTGGAGCAAGATGGTGGGCATTGTCTGTGAGGGTTAAGCCTTTCTTCTTCCTCTTAAGGCTCCTTGGTCCCAGCTTCTTCCAATCTCAGCTGTAGGCTGGTATAAGGCTTATCTCTCTCCCGGGGCTCATTTCTTTTGGGGCTCAGCTGCTCAGTTCTCTTCACAAGGTCAGCTGTAGAATATCAGGTTCATCTGTCTTCCCAGGGCCGAGTTTATGGAGCGCACTCTGTTCCTGCATATCTGCTTCTGTGTGCATATTTACTTCTTGGGGCTCCAGCATCAAAACTCTCATTCTCTCCTCTGTGGTGTTGTTTTCTCTGTGAGTCCCGGCTCACCAAGGGGGTGAGGACTCAAGTCCTACTGACGTGGCCCAGTCAAAGCTTTAATCATAATTTAATCAAGTAAAAGTGAAATCTCTGAAGCTAATACAATCTGATGTACCAAGAGGAACAGACAAGTTTTCAAACATAATTCAATATCTATTTTTGGAATTCATAAACAATACCAAACTGCTACAGGGCCTAATACAATTTATCTTACTCTGATAGTATCTTAAGGATAAACAGAGCCTGAGAAAGGGAAAACTTCATCAAATGTCATATTATGCACAAACATTTGCAAAAGTTATGATAGACATATGACCATCACTAGATGCCTGGTGTACTTCGTCTCTGCTACAGCCTTATTTGCCTTGTGCCTAGTCCTGCTGTTACTTACATTGATGATGACGCTGATCCTCTGCCTGCCTTCGGAGAGTAGCTTTTGCGTTTCTTTCTCTCTTTTAGCGTATAGCGGAAACTCTCCTGGGAATCGAACTTCTTAGCACCTGGCTCCAGGCTCCAGCCTTCAGCTCTGTTTTAAAGAGAAAACAGTGTGTCCCTCCTTCTTTCTGTCTTCTTATCAGTGATAGGATTGTGCCCCAACTGTTTATTACAACTGGAAATTGATTTTATCTCCTTTTTACTTCCCTGATCAGAAAGCTCCTCTTCCAGCATTTATTTAGCGGATTTGACTGAAGTCTTGTGTTGTTTTTGTTTTGTTTTGTTTTGTTTTGTTTTTGGTATAAAATTTTTACTATGCAATTATCAAAACATATAGTGGATAGGAGTTCCTTGAAGCAGACTATAAAATGAAATAATATTAGTATAGGGACCACTTACTTTAATAGCCAACTGCTTTGTAGTTTCCTCATCATTTATATAACTAACCTTATTTGATAAGATTTCTTCCTTGGTTATATAATTTTTTTAAAAAAGCAATTTCCAAATTATCTGCATCTTGCTTTCAAAACATAATTACTATGACTGAAAAAGGGAAAATGTTTTAGCATTTTAAAATTTTGCCACAGATACACAACAGAAAGAGAATGGTAGGGCTCATTACTATAATCAACTGACTTCTCAAAACACTTGAAGGATTGTGGATCATTGAGGACCTTTTAATTCTTCATTAAAAAAAAATGTGCAGAAAGCTAAGAGATAATGATGTAATTAACTGTTGACACAGTTACACAATACCCAGAAAAAAATATACATATTGGGTATTCAAATAGGTAGATCCCAGACTGAGTGCAAAGAGATAAATTTGCCTTAAGGCCATTGCTTTTTATTATACCATTCTTCTTCTCTCAAACTCTCAGCAACTTTCAACTTTGGGAGTCATTTAGTCAGAACTCCATTATCTCCATAAGGTCTCCATAGTGTACCTTTTCTCTATACCCATCTGAGTCCACTGCCCCATCTGTTCAGGCTTCTGAATGTATCTTTGCTTATACGTGTGGTTTGCATTTGGGTGTGTTTTTTTCCATTTCCTATTATTACCACCTTGCATTAGTGTGATGCATTTATGAATAGTCCATCTTTTACAGTAGGGTTCACTGTGTTGTACAATCCTATGTTTTATCTTTTAATTTTTATTCTAGTAACATATATAAGACCTAAAATTCCCCCATTCGTATATATAATTCAGCTTTGTTAATTACAGTCACAATGTTGTGCTTCCATTACCACAATCCATTTCCAAAAGTATAAAACAACCCAAACAGAAATTCTGTACAATTTAAACATTAACTCCCCAATCCCTACTCCTGACCCAGTCCCTGGTAACCTATATTCTAGATTCTAACTCTATGAGTTTGCTTATTCTAATTATTTCATATCAGTGAGATCATACAATTTTTGTCCTTTTGTGTGTGGCTTATTTCACGCAACATAATGTCTCCAAGGTTCATCCATGTTGTCCTATAAACAAAAACAATTCCTTTTTAAAGCTGATTATCATTCCATTGTATGTACATACCACATTTCTTATCAGTTCATCTGTTAAGAGACACTTGGTTGTTTCCATCTTTGGCATTTGTAAATAAAGCCGCTGTGAACACCGGTGTGCAAATATCTGTTCAATCCACTGTTTTCAGTTATTTTAAGTATATACTTAGTAGAGGGATTGCCAGGTCATATAATAATCCTGTACTTAACTTACTGAGAAACTGCCAAACTATCTTCCACAGTGGCTGCACCATTTTAAATTCCCACCAGCAATGAATGAATATAAACATCTCTTCACATCATCTCCAACACTTGTAATTTTCTGTTTAATAGTGGCCATTGTAGTGGGTGTGAAATGGTATCTTATTGCATTTTTTAAAGTTTTATTAATATATATCCACATACCATACATTCCATCCAAAGTGTACAATCAGTGGCTTTTAGTATAATCACAGTTGTGCATCCGTCACCACAATCAATTTTAGGACATTTTCATTTCTCCAAAAAGAAAAACCCCATACCCCTTAGCAGCCACCTCCCAATCTCTCTATCTTTCCCTAGCCCTATATAACCACAAATCTAATTCTGGCTGTATAAATTTATTTATGTTTATATTTTATTCAAATGGAATAATACCATATTTAGTACTTTGTGTCTGGATTCTTTCATTTAGCATAATGTTTTTAATGATTATAATTTTTTAATTAGAGAAGTTGTAGGTTTACTTAAAAGTCATGTTAAAAAATACATCATTTCCATTTATACCCCCCCTCCCCCATTGTAGACACAGCATTGGTGTGGTACCTTTGTTACAACTGGTGAAAGAATAGTACAATATTACTTTCAACTATAGTACATAGTTTGTATTAGTTTTTTTCCCATATACCACTCTACTATAAACACCTTGTAATAGTGACATATATTTGTTAGAGTGCATGGAAGAACTTTCTTATATTTGTACTATATATCATAGTCATTGTCCACAACAGGGCTCACTGTGTTTATACAGTTATATGTTTTACCCTTTAGCTTTCCTTCTAGTAACATACATGCCCCAAACTTTCCCTTTCAACCACATTCGCACACATAATTTGGAGCTGTTACTAGCACTCACAATAATGTGCTACCATCATTTCTATCTATTTCCAAACATTTACTATCAGCCTAATTGGAAAATCCACACTATTTAGCATCAGCTCCCTATTCTCTACCCCCATTGTATCTCCTGATAACCTATATTCTAACTCTGAGTTTGCTTATTATAATTAGTTCATTTCAGTGAGATAATACAATATTTGTCCTTTTTGGTCTGGCTTATTTCACTCAACATAATGTCCTACAGGTTCATGTATCAGGAATTCATTCCTTCTTATGGCTGAATAATATTCCTTCATAGGAATATATCACATTTTGTTTACCCCTTCATCGTTTGATAGACACTTGGGTTGCATCCATCTTTTGGCAATTGTGAACAATGCTGCTATGAACATCAGTGTGCAATTGTTCGTGTCCTTGCTTTCAGTTTTTCTGGGTGTATACCTAGTAGCAAGATTGCCAGATCATATGGATATTCTATACTTAACTTCCTGAGGAACCCCCAAACTGTCTTCCACAGCAGCTGCATCATTTTACATTCCCACAAGCAGTGAATGACTGTTCCTCTTTCTCCATATCCTCTCTAGCACTTGTAGGTTTCTTTTTCTTTAAATATTGTCCATTTTAATATGTTTGAGATGATATTTCATTGTGGTTTTGATTAGCGTTTCCCTGAGAGCTAGTGATGTTGAGCATCTATCTATTCATGTGCTTTTTAGCCATTTGTATTTCCTCTTTGGAAAGATGTCTATTCAAGTCTTTTGCACATTTTTAAATTGGGTTGTTTGTCTTTTTATTGTTGAGTTGTAGGATTTCTTTATATACTCTGGATATTAAACCCTTATAGAATATGTGATTTCCAAATATTTTATTCCATTAAGTGGGCTGCCTTTTCACTTTTTTGACAAAATCTTTTGAAGCACAAAAGTTTTAATTTTGAAGAGGTCCCATTTATCTTTTCTTTTTTTGCTTGTGTTTTGGGTATAAAGTCTAAGAAACCATTGTCTACCACAAGATCTTGAGGATGCTTCCCTACATTTTCCTCTAAGAGTTTTATGGTCCTGGCTGTTATATTTAGGTCTTTGATCCATTTTGAGTTAAGTTTTTATAAGATGAGAGAAAGGGGTCATCTTTCATTTCTTTGGATATGAATATCCAGTTCCCCCAGCATCATTGGTTGAAGAGCCTATTCTACCCCAGCTGAATGGACTTGGCAGCCTTGTCAAATATCAATTGTCCCTAATGTGAGGGTCTATTTCTGGGCTCTCAATTCAATTCCATTGGTCAATATATCTTTATGCCAGTACCATACTATTTATATGTTTTGTAGCTTTGTTCATATGCATTAAAGACAGGAAGTTGAGTCCTCCAACTTTGCTCTTCTTTTTCAAGATATTTTTGGCTATTCAGGGCCCCTTACTCTTTCAAATAAATTTGATAACTGGCTTTTCCATTTCTGTAGTGTAGGCTGTTAGAATTTTGATTGGGATTGCATTGATTCTATAAATCAGTTTGGGTAGAATTGACATCTGAACAATATTTAGTCTTCCAATCTGTGATGGAAGACTAAATTTTTAAAAGTATTTTTTGATGTTTTTTTTTTTGTGGTAGTCACTTTCTCTCTTGTTGACAGGCAAAACTGTTCTTATGTGAATTTTTGTACCTCAGAGTGTACATACAAGAGTAATATGTTTAAATTGAGCCCATTTCTGTGTTGCTGTAACCCCATACCTTCCCCTCAATGTCCACTCATATCATGGAGCCTGATGGCACTTCAAGGAAGCAACCAGGATATCACCTTGCCAGTTCCAATCATCTATTGATCCTGAAAAGGAATTCTTCTGATGGCCATTGATATATCTTTTTTTTTTTTTTAAAGCAATGTTTTCTAGTTATTCCTGTAAAATTCCTTTACATCTTTGGTTAAATTTATTTCTAGATACTTGAATTTTTTAGTTGCTATTGTAAATGGAAATTTTTTCTTGACTTCCTCCTCACATTGCTCATTACTAGTGTATAGAAACACTACTGATGTTTGCATGTTGCTCTTATATCCTGCCACATTGCTGAATGTGTTTATTAGAATTAGAAGTTCTAGAGCAGTTATGCAAGGAAAAGAAATAAAAGGCATCCATATTGGAAAGGAAGAAGTAAAACTTTCACTATTCACTGATAATATGATCCTATATCTACACAATCCTGAAAAATCCAAAGCAAAACTATTAGAACTAATAGACAAATTCAGCAAAGTGGCAGTATCAAGATTAATATGCAAAAATCATAGAGTTTCTATATATTATTGTTGAGCAATCTGAGGAGGAAATCAGGAAAAAATCCATTTATAATACCAACTAAAAGAATCAAATATTTGTGAGTAAACTTAACCAACTACATAAGAGAACTGTATGTAGAAAACTACAAAACATTGCTAAAAGAAACCAAAGAAGACTTAAATAACTGGAAGGATACTCTGTGTTCATGGACTAGAAGACTAATAACGTTAAGAAATCAATTCTACCTAAACTGATTTACAGATTCAATGCAATCTCAATAAAAATTCCAACAGCCTTTTTTGCAGAAATGGAAAAGCCAATTATCAAATTTATTTGGAAGGGTAAGGGGCCCCAAATAGTCAGAAATGTCTTTAAAAAGAAATATGAAGTGGGAGGACTCTTACTTCCTGACTTTAAAGCATATTACTTACCTACAGTGGTAAAAAGCAACATGATACTGGAATAAAGACAGCCAGGTTGACCAATGGAACCAAATCAAAAATTCAGAAAAAGACCCATCTATGGTCAGGTGATTTTTGGCAAGGCTGTCAAACCCACCTAGCTGGGACAGAACAGTCTATTCAACAAATGGTGCTGGGAGGACTGGCTATCCATATCTAAAAAAAGAAAGAGGACCACTATCTCACACCTTATACAAAAATTAACTCAAAGTGGTTCAAAGATCTAAATATAGAAGCAACAACCATAAAACTCCTAGAAGAAAATGTAGGAAAACATTTTCAAGATCTTGTGATTGGCAGCAGTTTCTTAAACCTTATACTCAAGGCATAAACAAAAAAGAAAAAATAGATAAATTGGACCTCCTCAAAATTAAACACTTTTGCACCTCAGAAGACTTTGTCAAAAAAGTAAAAAGGCACCCGACACAATGGGAGAAAATATTTGGAAGTTATATATCCAAAAAGGGTTTAATATACATAAAGAGATACTACAACTCAACAATAAAAAGACAAACTACCAGATTAAAAAATGGGCAAAAGACTTGAATAGACATTTGTCCAAAGAAGAAACTACAAAAGGTGAGAAAAAAAAAAGAAAAAAAGTTCAATATCACAAGCAATTAGGGAAATGCAAATCAAGAGAACAATGAGATATTATTAGAATAGCCACTATTAAAAACACAGAAAACTACAAGTATTGGAGAGGATGTGGAGACATAGGAACACTTATTCACTGTTGGTAGGAAAGGAGAATAGTATAGCCACTCTAAAGGACTGTTTGGCAGTTCCTAAAGTAGTTGAATATAGAGTTTCCACATGACTCACCAACACCATTGCTAGGTATATACCCAGAAGAACTGAGAGAAGTGACACCAACAGACATCTGCACATCGATGTTCATAGTGGCATTATTCACAATCACCAATAGATGGAAACAACCCAGATGTCCATCAAC
>JAQZBX010010180.1:0-44709 GCA_029593785.1 Cabassous unicinctus | reverse complement strand
TAAGGAAAAGATGATACAATGAAGAAATATATGGGAAAAATGCAGACTAAAAAAAAGTAAATAGAAATTCTAGAAAGGAAAATAATATATATGATAATGACAAATATGCCAAAAGTATTCAAGAGTGCAGATTGGAGTCTATTTTTTTTTTTTTAAGATTTATTTATTTATTTATTTATCCCCCCCTTGCTGCTTTTGTTTTACTGTGTCCACTTGCTGTGTGTTTCTTCTGTGTCTGCTTATCTCTCCCTTGCTGTGAGGTCCTGCTGCATCAGCCCACCGCGCCACGCGGGCCGGCCTGCTCTCACAAGGAGGCCCCGGGAAGTGAACCCGGGGCCTCCCGCATGGCAAACAGGGGCTCCATCGATTGAGCCACACCCGCTTAATGCTGTGAGGTCTTGCTGCATCAGCCTACCGTGCTGCGCGGGCTGGCCGGCCTGCCCCCACAAGGAGGCCCCGGGAAGCGAACCCAGGGCCTAGATTGAAGGCTATTAAAGACAACACCAGTAAACTTGAAACCAGATAAATAAAAGCTTTCCAGGCTGAAGAGCTAAGAGAAAAACAAAAACAGCAACAAAATTGTTTACATAAACAAGAAGAAAACCTAAGTGTATAAAAATATTGAAAAAAAGTGGCTAAATTTTCATAAAATTTGGAGAAAAACATCAACTTAAAGATCTAAGAATTGTTACCAAGCAAATTGTGTCACTGCCCAATGTGCCCAGAATCCAATACTGTGACACCAGGATAGATGTGGAAAATTTTTATGGAGTTCATGGTGAGGGAGTTTGAAGGAATAGAAATTCTAATAATTCTAAAGGCTAAAAGGAATGTGGTTAAATCCGTTAGGTAATTTTACAAAAGTTCATTAATATATAAACACGATCACAAGCCTGGTGACTACAAGTAGGTTGAGACATCAAAGATCTATCATTATTTATCTGGTGGGTCCTTTTTAAAGAGTAACTTTAGGTCAGTAACTGCCTCACATGACTTATTGAAGATGTAAAGTTTTCAGTGGTATTTTGGGGATCATTCAGAGTTCAGATGATTTGGTCTTGCCTATTGTCATTGTGCATGGAGACTGTCTCCTGTATGGTTCTCACAGATTGATCAGTAAACAGGCACAAGTTATACTCAGAAATGGTCAATCAATGGTTTCACACCCTGTAACTTAACAGAAGAGTGAGTAACCAGTAAAATATCCAAAGGCCCATTCCATGAGATTGTAATTGATTTTCTGGCTAATGATATTTCCAGGCTTTAAGAAGCACCCAATCATCTTGGAGTTATGCAATAAAGGGATACATCTGTGGGAAACATAAATTAGCTTGAAACATATTGGTGAATAGCAGGAAGAAAAGCACTTAAAGTTTGTGCACAGTTAACAGTGTCTATTTCTTTTGCAATAAGATTGCTTTTTAGATTACAATAAAACTTAGTCTTAAGGAATGTCCTCTTATATAACATTTCATAGGGGCTGAATTGGAAGTTCTGGGGGCTAGTTCAATTAGCAAAGCTCTGTCCCATATTAAGTTTTATTTTTGCTAGATTTTTCCTAAATTCTTTTTTAAGGAATGAGTCATTGTTTCTTTTTTCCCTGTGAATTGTGACCTCCATGAAGCGTGTAGTTTCCAATGTATTGCTAGAGCTCTGACTACTTCCTGGATTACTTTAGTAACAAAAGCTCCTCCATGGAAATCAGGAAAAAAATCTGTTTATAATAGTGACTAAAACAATCAAATATTTAGGAATAAACTTAACCAAGGACATAAGGGACCTACATTCAGAAAACTAAAACATTGCTAAAAGAAACTAAAGAAGACTTAAATAAATGGAAGGACATTCTGTGATTATGGATTGGAAAACTAAATATCATTAAGATGACAATTCTACCCAAACTGATTTACAGAATCAATGCAATTCCAATAAAATCCCACAGGCTTTTTTTCAATAATAAAAAGCCAATAATAAAATTTATTTGGAAAGATAAGGACCATGAATAGCCAAAAATGCCTTTAAAAAGAATGGAGTTAGAGGTCTCTCACTTCCTGACTTTAAAAAGCATATTGCTTAGCTACAGCAGTATAAACTGCGTGGTACTGGCATAAGAAGAGATAGATTGAACAATAGAACTGAATTGAGAACTCCAAAATTGACTCTCATATCTAAAGTCAAGCAAATTTTTGACAAGACGTTTAGCCCATCCAGCTGGGCCAGAAGAGTCTATTCAACAAATGGTGCTGGGGAAACTAGATAGCCATATCCAAAAGAAATAAAAAAAGAGTCCTATCTCACACCTTATAAAAAAATTAACTCAAAATGCATCAAGGACCTAAGTATAAAGACAACAATTATAAAGCTCTTAGAGAAAATGTAGGAAAAGATGTTTTCCTAAAGTAGACAGTTAGACAGCAGTTTCTTAAACCTTACACCCAAAGCACAAGCAACAAAATAAAAAATAGAAAAAATGGGACCTCCTCAATTTTCAACACTTTTACACCTCAAAGGTTGAAAGGGTGAAAAGGCAGCTGACTCAATGGGAGAAAATATTTGGCAATCACATACCTGATAAGGGTTTAATATCCATGACATATAAGGAGATCATACAACTCAACAATAAAAAGACAAACTAACCAATTAAAAAAATCTGCAAAAGACTTGAGAAGACAACTGTCCAAAGAAGAAACAAAATTGACAAAGAAACACATGACAAAATGCTCAACATCACCAGCAATTAGGGAAATGCAAATCAAAACTACAATGAGATATCATTTCACACCTATTAGATTGGCCACTATTAAAAAGTCAGAAAACTGTAAATTTTGGAGAGGATGTGGAGAGATAAGAACACTTATTCATTGTTGGTGTGAATGTAGCATGGCACAGCCACTGTGGAAGACTGTCCATTCCTAAGGAAGTTGAATATTGACTTGCCAGGGGACCCAGCAATACCATTGCTAGGTATATACCCAGAAGTGCTGAGTTTGACATGAATAGACATCTGCACACCAATGCTCTTAGCAGCATTATTCATGATAGCCAAAATTTGGAAACAACCCAGGTGTCCATCAACTGCAGAATGGATAAACAAATTGTGGTGTATATACACGATGGAATATTATGCAGTGGTAAGAAGAAATGAAGTCATGAAACATGACAACATGGATGAAGCAGGAGGATGTTAAGTTGAGTGAAGCAAGCCAAACACAGAAGGACAAATACCATATGATTGCCTTGTTGTGAGCTAAATATATGATGTGAAATATAAATATATTATGTGAAATATGAATAATGGGTAAAAATTGCATGTAGAAGACTGTTTTTCTTTGAAGCTGATCAAGAGTGAGTTAATATTACAGAATTTTAATATCAGACACTAAACAGAATTACAGTAGGTGAAACAGACTAGATAAAGAGTACTATATATTCTATGATCCATTTATAGTAAATGTAAATATAGATCAATTTATAAATATGAAATTAGATTAGTGGCTATATATGGCTGAGGAATTAATGCTAAGTGGTGTGGAGTCTTTCTTTTTGGAATAATAAAATTGTTCTAAAATGTTTGAGATGATGAATGTACAACATTGTGATTATACTAAAAACCATTGATTATACACTTTGGATAGATCATATGGTATGTGAATATATCTCAATAAAACTGCTTAATAAACTAATAAATAATTGTGCAAGAATAGCCAGAAATAGCATATATGTACAGCAGGGGAAAAGAGGTGAGCAATTTTCTTATTTGTTTTTGGTTATTATTATTGAAATAATGAAAATGCTTTAATAATGATTGAAGTGATGAACTCAGAACTATGTGATTATACCACATACCATTGATTGTATAAATCATCATTGATTGGATAAAACTGTAGACTATTAATATGTATCAATATAATTGAATTGTTTAAAAAAAAAAAAAAAAGGTCCTCCATTATCGCTCCGTGAGGAATACAGCAGGATGAACCTGGGATCAATTTCTTTTAGCAGGAAATTAGTTATTTCTGAGACCTTGTCCTACCCATACATAGAAGTTGTCTACAAACACTATTCAGGGTTTTTAATTTCCTCAGGTCTCTCACATGACAGTAAAATCTACTTGCCAGTCCTTTCCTTACTCTATCCTCATGTTTGACCTCCTTTAACAGGAGGATGTTGTCCTCTTTTGGGGTTATTTTTAGCACAGATTAAGCACTTCTGGACCACTTTTATATTATTTTCTATATATTCAGGCCAACAGTGTACTTTCATAATCACTGGTATGGTATATGGTGACCCTTCTCTCATGAGTTCCTCTATATAAATGTATGATATTTCTTCCTTTAAATGTTCATTTCTTCAATTAAATGTATGATACTTTGTTCATTGTAAATCCTCCTTTCCTTCAGGCTTTATAGGGCTACTTAACAGGATTTTCAGGGTTTATGCAAAACCCCCATTCTTTAACACTGTCAAATCCATTCTCAAATACTGGGGCCAGGAAACTATTGTTTGTCTATTCGGTTTTTGCTGCTTGTTTAGCAGCTTGTTTGGCTAAATTATTTCCTTCTGCGATCAGGCTATCATCTAGAAAATTTTTAAAAAGTCACCATTTATACTGGAAACATATGCCTTTTCAGTAGCTCATGCACATGAAGCCATTTGGAAAGAGAAAGGATAATTAACCTCCGGGAAAACAGAAATTCAACATGAAAAAGTCATAGCCCTGTTATGTGCCATTATGTTGCCACAAGAAATAGCAATTTTCCATATATCTATTTTTCTTTTATTACTTGTACATTGGGTATATGGTGTAAGCGATGCCCACCTACTACAAGATCTTGTAGATATTGTAGTACCTCCTAGGCGTTTTATGGTCCTGACTTTTATGTTTCGATCTTTGATCCATTTTGAGTTTCTTGTATAGGGAGTGAGATGGAGATAATCTTTCATTCTTTTGGTTATGGATACCCAGTTACCCCAGTACCATTTGTAGAAGAGACTGCTTCATGCCAGAAAAGTGGACTTGGTAGGCCTATCAAAAATCTGTTGACTATAGAGCTGAGGGGCTATTTTTGAACTCTCAAATTAATTCCATTGATCAATGTGTCTATTTTTAGGCCAATACCATGCTGTTTTGACCACTGTAGCTTTATAATACACTTCAAGGTCAGGATGCATGAGTCCTCTGACTTTGATCTTTTTTTTAGGATTTTATTTTATTTATTTTTTTTTTTTTTGCTATTTAGGATTCCTTTCCCTACCAAATAAATTTGCTAATTAGTTCTTCTATTTTGTAAAGTAGGCTGCTGGAATTTCTATTGGCATTGCATTAAATCTATAACTCAATTTGGGTAGAATTGACATCTTCACAAAGTTTATTATTCCAATCCATGAACATGGAATGCCCTTCCATTTGCTTAGGTCTTCTTTGATTTCTTTTAGCATTGTTTTGTAGTTTTCTGGATAGAATTGCTTTATGTTCCTAAATTAATTCTTAGATATTTGAGTCTGGTTGATGCTTTTGTAAATGGAATATTGTTCTTGATTTCCTCCTCAGCTTGCTCATTCCAAGTGTATAGAAACACTACTGATTTTTGCATGTTGATCTTGTATCCTGCTACTTTGCTGAATTCATTTATTAGCTCTAAAAGCTTTGTTGTAGATATTTTGGGATTTTCTTAATATAGGGTCATGTAGTCTGTGAATAGCAAGAGTTTACTTCCTCTTCCAATTTGGATGCCTTTTATTTCTTTTTCTTGATTAATTGCTCTAGAGCTTATTGCACAATGTTGACTAATAGTGGTGACAGTGGGCATCCTTATCTTGTCCCTGATCTTAGAGGGAAAGTTTTTAACTTCTCCCCATTGAGCACAATGTTTGCTGTGCAATTTTCATATATATCATTTATCATGTTGAGAAACTTTCCATCGATACCTATCTTTTGAAGTGTTTTGATCAAGAAAGGATGATAGATTTTGTCAAATGCCGTTTCTGCTTCACTCAAGATGATCATGTGCTTTTTCCCTACGATTTGCAATGTGGTATATTACATTTATTGATTTTCTATGTTGAACTACACTTGCATACCAGAATAACACCAACTTCATTGTGATGTATAATTCATTTAATATATTGTTGAATATGATTTGCAAGTATTTTGTTGAGACTTTTTGTATCTATGTTCATTAAGAAGATTGGTCTGTAATTTTCTTTTCTTGTAGCTTCTTTATCTGACTTTGGTATTAAAGTGATGTTTGCTTCATAAAATATGTTGAGTAATTTCACCTCCTTTTCAATATTTTTGGAGAGTTTAAACAGGAATGGTAATAATTCTTGTCAAAATGTTTAGTAGAATTCACCTGTGAATCCATCTGGTCCTGGACTTTTCTTTGTTGGAAGATATTTGATGACTGATTCTCTCTTTACTTGTGATTGGTTTGTTGAATTTCTGTATTTCTTATACAGGCAATGCAGGCTATTTGTGAATTTCTATGAATTTGTCCATTTCATCTAGGTTGTCTAATTTTTTGGTATACAGATTCTCATGGTATCCACTTAGAATCCTTTTTAGTTTTGTTGGGTCAGTAGTAACTTCCCGCCTTACATTCCTTACTTTACTTACTTGAATCTTGTCTCTTTGTTTCTTTGTTAGTCTTGCTAAGGGTTTGCCAATTTTATTAATTTTTTCTAAGAACCAGCTTTTGATTTGATTTTCTTTTTGTTGTTGTTGTTAATGTTGTTTTCAATTGCATTTATTTCTGCTCTAATCTTTGATATTTCTTACTTTCTGATTGTTTAGGGAATGGTTTGTTGTTCTTTTCCAAGTTTCTCCAGTTGTTCAGTTAGATCTTTGATTTTAGCTTTTCCTTCTGTTTAAAATATAGACCTTTAGGGCTATTAGTTTCCCTCTCAACACTGGCTTCACTGTATCTCATCAGTTTTGATAAGTTGTATTCTTGTTTTCATTCATCTCATGATAGGATCTAATTTCTCTTGCAATTTCTTCTTTGACCCACTGATTGTTTAGTGGTGTGTTCTTTAGCTTCCACAAATGCAGGAATCCATCCTGAAAAGTCTTGTGGGGATCTGTCCAGCAGAGCCCACGATGGTGCAAAGAATTACTCTGAACCCTGAGGTTAAGAGAAGACAAGGTTGAGGGCAGCTAAAGGAGCTATTTTGCACTAATTTTATTAAATTGGCTATATAGGCCTAACCAGAATCAGCAGGGAAACAAAACAGAAACAATAATGTTGCTAAGTTTTCCTACTCTTCTAGTGGTTTTATTTTATTAGCCCCCATCAGTCCATAGCCATATTATCATATCGGCAGTAGGGGGTTTGAAAAGTTGTTGACAGAATGTTTTCTTCATCTTAGTTAACTCTTTAACAGAGAGTTTTCTTTCAAGCATGATTTCACTGACAAGGGCTTTATTCAGCACTTCTGCTTGTTGAGTACAGCTTTCTTGATACTCTAGTTGCCAAACATTAAATTGAATTGGGGTAACAATAGCTTTTAAATGAACTTTTCAATCCCAGGGGCACATTTGATAGCTATTAGCAATAGTATTCAAAATTCCCTTTGTGAAGGAATTGAGCTCAATAATGCTTTTATTCAGCTCTTTAAAGACTGCATAGGAAAGTGAGTCATGCTATGACTGCCCATCTTGGAGGAATATAGGAAAATCATGACATTCTCCCAGCTCTATGTCTTCTTTTAAGCATTTTTCCATAGCCAGCTGAGGTTCTTGATTCTCAAGAAAGACTGGGGGATGGCGGTTGGAGGAGGAAAAAGTGTTTCCTCCTTTTCAGGGGATACAGGGAGTTCCTCTGAGGGAACCTTGGGGTGAGACATATATAGTGGACAAAAGGATGCTTTCACTGTGATCCAGGTTATTAGGGTAGAAATGGGAATTTTTTCTCCTTGCTTATATTTTATCTTTAAAAATTTTCCTACCTGCTTCCATAATTGCAATTCTAAAGTTCTTCTTTTAGGAAACCAAGGACAATGCTTTTGAATTGTTTGTAATGGGGAGCATAATTGACCTTCTTGGACTGTGCAATCAGCTACTTTTAAGAGTTGTTGTATTGTTTTTACAAAAGTATCCCTCTCTTTGGAATCCTTGGTCTCATGAAGATTTAAAAACCCCTCACTGTACCAGACATGTTGGCAACTATCCTCAGCAGACGTTGCTATTCTCTTACCTTGGGAAAATTCATTTCAGTTTTGATCCAGATAAGTATAACCCCTCCTTAACGTGCTGATACACGCTGTTGGTCAGAATCACAACGGGGTCACCACTTGCAGGAATCTGTCCTGCAAAGCCTTGCAGGATCTGTCCAGCAGAGTCCATGACAGCACAAAGAATTGCTCTGAACATTGAAGATGAGAGAGGTGAGGGGGACTTTGCAGGATGGATTCTGGCACATGAATTGACAAATTTAACACTTTCCTGACAATAATTGTATTCCAGTTTCATTTCATTTTGATCAGAGAAGGTGCTTTGTATTATTTCAATCTTCTTAAATTTGTTGAGAGATGTGTTGTGGACCAACATGCAATCTTTTCTGGAGAAAGATCCATGAGCACTTGAAAAGAATGTATAACCTGCTGATTTGGGGATCAATCTTCTGTATATGTCTGCCAGGTTCAGCCCATTTATCATATTGTTCAAGTACTCTGTTTCCTTGTTGATTTTTGTATTATTGATCTATCTATATATGTGAGAATCATGTTGAAGTTTCAAGTATTATTGTAGAGATGTTTAATTCTCTTTTCAGTTTTGTCAGATTTTGCCTCACATATTTTGAGGCTCCCTGGTTAGGTGCATAGATATTTAGGACTCTTGCCTTTTCCTGGTGTATTGTCCCTTTTATCAATATATAATGGCCTTCTGCATCTCTTCTCACTTTTTTTAACTTAAAGTCTGTTTTGTCTGACACCAGTATAGCTACTCCTGCCCTCTTCTGGTTACTTTTTATAATCTTTCACTTTCAGTCTATTTGCATCCTTGAGTCTAAATTGAGTTTCCTGCAGAGAGCATATGGGTAGTTCATGCTTTCTTATCCATTCTGTCAGCCTATGTATTTTGAATGGAGAGTTTAATCCATTGACATTCAGTGTTATTACTCTAAAAACATTATTACTTCAGCCATTTTATCCTTTAGCTTTCATATGTCATATCTTATTTTTGTCCATCTTTTTATCTTTTAGGATACCATTTCTGATAGTATTCACTTCTACACTTTACTCCAAGTCTCCCTCTCTTCTCTTTTTTTGTTCCTCAGTGCATAACTCCCTTTAGTGTTTCCTACAGAACTGGATTCTTGTTTACATACGCTCCTAGTTTCTGTTTATCTGTGAATATTTTAAACTGACAATCATATTTGAAAGACAGTTTTACCAGATAAAACATTCTTGGCTGGCAGTTTTTCTCCTTCCATACCTTAATTATATCAAACCACTGTCTTCTTGTGTCCATGGTTTCTGAACAGAAATACACACTAAGCCTTATTGGATGTTCCTTTTATGTGCTATTTCACTCTTCCCTGGCTGCTTTCAGAACTTTCTTTTTGTCTTTGGCATCTGGTATTCTATGTTTCTTGGGGTAGGCAACTTGGATTTAGTCTAATTGGAGTATTCTGTGCTTCCTGCGCATGTATACTCATGTCTTTCATGAGGGTTGGAGACTTTTTGGACATTATTTCTTCAAATACACTTTCTGTCACATTTCACATCTTGTCTTCTTCTGGAACTCTCATAACATGTATGTTGGTGTGCTTTGTGTTATCAATCAACTCCCTGAGCCCCTACTCAATTTTTTCCATTCTTTTCTCTCTGATCTTCTCTTACTTCAATTTCAGCTCTTGTGTCTTCTACATTGCTAATTCTTTCTTCCATTCTTTCAAATATCTTGTTGTGTGCCTCTATTGTGTTTTTATCTCACTTATTGTGACTTTCATTCCCATAAGCTCTTTTACTTTTTTATCCAAGATTTCAAATTTTTCATTGTGCTCACCTAGTGTTAACTTAACATTTTTCATTTCTTTAGCCATGTTGTCCTTCAACTCTATGTTTTGATTTTGGATATTTGCATGAACCTCATTGATTAGCTATTTCAAGTCCTGTGTCTTATCTGGAGCTTTGATTTGTTCCTTTGCCTGAGTTATATCTTCTTTCACGGTATGGCTCATAATTTTTTGCTGATGTCTAGGTATCTGATTCGTACGCTGAATTTACTGACACTCAGTTTCTCTCTCTTGCCTAAAGGTTTACTGTTAAATAGCTGTTTCCTACCACTTTTTTTTGACTCTTGGTTCAACTTGTTCTAGATATTTAGTTTTTTCCTTGTTTAGCTGCTCATACAAGGGCTAAGGACCCAGTAATGAGGTGCAGGCCAGTTTTCAAGGGCCTTAGAGAAGGATGCAGTAAAGAGAACTTCTTCCCTCTTTTATTTATTTAATTTTTCCTTTTTGTGCAATTTTCTGCCCCAGCCTGCAGATGGCGGTCATTGGCATACTTCTCAGCTCAGACGTCAGGTGATGGGGGAATACATTGTAACTCCATGGTGCATGGTGGAGAAGCAATGCTCTTAAGGCTGGCCAAGCCTCACAAATAGAAGCTGTTATCCTCCTTTGGATGTCCACTGGCACCCTCCATCTGCCTCCTCAATAACCAGCTAAGGGCAGTAGAGCGGGTTGACAAGGCAAATTATCTGTAACTCCCTTCTAGATCTCAGTGCAAACAATGTCGAAGCCCTACATGGCCTGGAAGTGTGTGACCCCTCCAAAACAACAGACTAAGTTCACTGTCCAAAATCTGAATTTGCTTAAAGTTGTGTACATCCCTTTCCCCTTTTCTGGGGAAAAAGACACTTGCAACTCCTCAGTCTGCAACCACTGCAGTCTATAGCCACTGCAGTCTGCAGAGAGTTGTTTGCTCTGAAGGCAGGGGTATTTACACCCTCTGATGCACTTGCAGCATTACTCATAGGATTTTTTCAGCCAGTTGATACTTCTTCCGTTTGCTCTTGTCCCTTCTGGATGGTGTCTCACCTTTGCCTTGTGTCCTGAGCCCAAGAGAAGCCCTCCAGACAGTTTCCATCTGTCCTCTAGCTATTTTTTTCTGAGACAGATATGATCTTTCTGCCTCTCTAGTCCTCCATCTTCTCAGAAGAACATTTAATATTTTAATGTTTTAATTATGGGTCTTATTCCCTGAGCTGTTTCTTTCTTAAGTTTTTATCCAGCTACTTATGTGGCACCTATATCATTGATTGTCAGGAACTACAAAAAAAAAATCAATACAAAAAATATCTTTCGCTGTTTTTTTGGAAATTTTCTCTGTGTTGGCTGGTGCTCTTTTCCAGAGGTTAGTCCTCATATCAAGAAGATCAACCTGAGGCTGAAGTGTGGGGTCTGCTTTTTACTGAGCCTGTGTCTTCTCCTGACCTTGTTTATAGGTCTTAGAAAGTTCCCTTTTTCCTGGACTTGGAATGCCTCCCTTATCCCTATGAAATAGACTATCCCTGCTTCAGGGTGTTCTATTGTAAATCATAAAGACAGGACTGTTTTACCTCAGGCCACTTTGAGTGGATTGTTTCTTACATTGCTTTAACTTTCTTCAACCTGTTTCTGTTTGCTGGACTAAATCTGGGAAAAGCAAGAGGGAGATAGGATTTCTGGATCAGGCTATCAAGTTGTCACTGGGTAGATTAGAACCAATATACATGAACTGCAGTATGCCCATATTGGTGACTCTGTTGCCTCCAAAACAGAGTCCAGGATCCATAATAAGAGTTCACTGTGACAAGGAGAGTTTGGGGTAGAGGCCCATTTTTTCTATCTATTTTAATTTGCTTTTTCTTGATTTAGTATTCATCTTCTTACCACAATCATTTAACTCTTTTCTAGAGTTTTGAGGAATATAGTTTGGCATTTTTCTGTAATTTTGCAAAGTTTGTATGGGTGAATAGACATTAAAATATCTTATGTTATCTAGAAGCTATCATAATAAAATTAAGAACTCCAAAACAATTTAGGAATGAAAATTTTAGCCCATAGAGAAAAGACTAGCAACATAATACAATGAAATATGGTTTTAAAAATTCAGCAGATGGAATAAATTTTAATATCAACTATTTGATTCACCAATAATAAACCAAGAGAGAAAAATCAGAAATGTAAAAATATATGACATAAAATGAAAATAGCACATGAATTATGATTTTAAATGTAAGAGCATAAACACTCCAATTTAAAGCTTTTTAATTGACTATATTAAAAAGTAAGACCCAACTATAAAATGTGTATAAGAAACATGAATAGTAAAAGGATGTAAAAACGTATACTGATAAATAAAAGTGTATGAATATTGGCGCAGGCTAGTTTAGGGAATGAAAAGATGAATCTAGGACCTGGTTGAAAAACACGGCCATGAAACACATGGCCATGGACACCCCACAAGATGGCTGCTGGAAGAACCCCACAAGAATCCCCATTTGGAAAGGGAATTTTTCCCAGGATCAAAGAAAAGCCCTGGGTATTCTCAAAGGCCCTTGCCTTTGGGCCCTCCAGGGAAATTGGTGGGTGGAATAACCAATCAAAACAACAAACAGCTGGGACTCCTCCCCTGAACATTAATAAAGGCTAGGGTAATGTATGTTTTAAAAATTAAGCACAGAAGTTAAATTGACCCTTCTTTTTAGCCCTGTATGCCCTTTCTCTCCCTGGCTGGACCAGCACACAAGTAGACCTTGATCGTGATCTGTAATGGGGACTTGTAATTTGTAAAGGGAATTTATAGTTTGTAAATCAGCCATTTTTACCCTTTTTTGGCCTTTTTTCTCTCTCTGCTTGGACCAGCCTGCAAGTATACCTGAAATGCATAATCTGTTCTTTTCTCCCATTTATCCTCCCTTTTCTCTTCTCTCATTTTCTTAGTAAACTACTGACCTAACTAAACTGACATGTACGTAAATTCTTTTTATTTGTAGCATAACCAAGAATCTAGAAGAAATTTACAAATATATGACATGAAATGAAAATAGCACATTAATTATTTTTTTAAATATAAGAGAATAAACACTCCAATGAAAAGCTCTGCAATTGACTATATTAAAAAGTAAGGCCCAACTATACTATGTGAATGAGAAAGATATAAGTAGTAAAATATTGTAAAAATGTATACTGATAAATAAAAGCATATGAATACAACTGTGCAAAGTAGTACTATTAGGAAAAGTAGACCTTCATATTTCAGACATATTAAGATCAGTGTAAAATATCCATACAACCAAATTTTCAGAAGATTGTAAAATTCCTTAGCAGGGTTTCAAAACACATTCAAAAATTGAGAGAATTAAAAGGAAGAACAAAAGTCAAAATAATGACAATTGAAAAATTTTCAGGGTTAAAGTTTTAATTTGAAATATAAGAAAAGAAGTCATAGTTCCTTTCTGTTTCTTACCCTGATCTTCTGCCAAAATTATTTTACTATTAGATATCATATATTGGAATCCCACAAAATAAACATTCAGCAAAAAAGATTCATCATAAAAAGTTTTGTAAATTATTCTTTCTTTGACTATTATTTGAAAGTACACTTAATGTCCATAAAATATTGATTTTGAATACTGAAAGAAAAACTCCCTCATGGTGATTTTTCAAGGAGTAAGCAGACCCTATTTTGTTGGATTGCCATAGAATATCTTAAAACCCAAAGATACCTATTGTGAAATAAATTAATGCTGGACTTTTAACCTCCAACTATGCTTTTCTCAGTATCACTGAATTTTTGATGAATTAAAGAATTGTACATTCAAAAGTTCATCAAATATATAATATGTTATTTTGTAACTCCTTGATCCATACCATCATATTCTTTCCTTAAGTTCTGCAGTATAAACAATTTTTCTCATAACAGTTGTTTCTAAAGCTCCATAAAATTTTTTTCTTAATTAATTAATGTAAGATTCACAAGAATAAATTTCACTTACTTGTATATAAAAGTTAGCTTTTAGCCACTAATATAAGTATAAAACCTTTACCCACCTCAGCAATGATTTTCAATTTCTTCTTTCATATATCTTCTAATATAATAAAAATTAATATACTAAAATAAATAAGTTGCACAAACATTGTTTTGACTGAATACAACAATAAAAATGTTGTGTTTATGAATAAGTTGACACTCCTAAACTTTACTGGAGAAACTCCACCATGTTTTCCTTGTGATGTTTCAAAAAGCATCCATTCATCATCTTGTGCATGTTTCTAGAAAAAAAAGCTACATATACTGCTTCAATCAATGAAAAGATACATGAAATTGCAGATTTTATAAAAGTCTGCTTTAACAGAGGTCAAGGTTGAAGAGCTGCAACAGAGAAAGCTTTTTCAAAGTCTTTTGCAGAGAATACTTGCAGAGCAACTAGTAAAAGACCTATTCCTACTTGTTTCTGGAAAAAGTCAATCAAGATAGCCTATGGCTTGTAGCTGTGGCCAGTAGGTGGCTGCAAAGCCTTGTTAACCACAGAACAGGACTTTTCCATTCTTGGCACAGTCTGTTTAATAGTAGATTGAACTTAGAAAAAAATTAATTCATTAAAAAAGTAAATTTTCCACCTCTGAGTGACATTTAGATTCCATTTTTGAATATGCAATGTATGACTAAGTATGTTATAACATGTAGAAGCCAAGAGTATGCATTGTTAAGAACCCACTTGCAAATCACCTTACCTGTCAATCTCCTTTCTCCAGCCACAAACTCCTATCTTGACACAAGCTGATATAATGATGCTAATACCATTGTTTAGGGAGGTAGGTTTGGGATGACTCTTACACACTCCACCAGTCAATAAAGCTTTTTCCCTTGTTCCATCAATCTGTGTGTGGATTTCAATTCTCCATACTGGGCAAAAGAACCCAGGGAACTTGCGAGGGTCCCCTACAATTTGGCAACTGTGGCAGGACCTCTCAGTGCCTAAGAAGACCACTGACTGGTGGATTCATCAACCCCCTGAGGTGAGTGCCACTGGATCTTCTTGCCTCAGAGATCCAAGACCTAGTCCCTTGATTCCTAAAAGTCATTGGAGCAGAACTTCTTCTTCAATTCTAGTGAGTAACCTCAAAGTTTGACTGTTTTAAATTTGTGAGTGCATATTTATGTCTCCTGCCAAAGCTGTAGGCTATTCAATTACCTTTGGTTATTTGGTTTCTGAACTTTTGGGATGCTATCTGTTAGGGCAAAGGGGAGCAGACCCTGGTAGAAGACATTCCATCTAGCCCAGGCTACTACATTAAAATTACTTATAATAGTATGTAGCAAACACTCAGAGAATACAGGAGATAAAGTTTACTAACATGAGTAATGAACAGAGCTCTGAAAGGAAAAAAAAATGTTGTCCTTTGGGTTGCATTCTGAAACACTGAGAACAGTTTAGTAATAAACCAATGACTAAAAAGAGATTAGTATATTTGTGTAAAACTGCCCGGACACAGTACAAATTGGAAAATGTCAGGAATGGCCTTCAGAAGGATCTTTAGAATACATATTCTGTAGCTAGAGTTGTGTTGCAAGTGAAATGAAATACTTTATGTGCAGTGCTTTATGGCTTTAGCCAATAAGCTAAATTACAATGTGAATATTTGAGCATGGAGTGATGTTAGGTAATCTAGGGTGAAGTTTGAGTAGGAAGAAGGAGATCCTTCCCAGACTCTAGAACCTAGGATTAATTATGGGATCTGCTCCTATTTCCCATGACCCCCCTTCCTTCTTATAATATGGAACCAAGGGTGATGAGGGAGGAGTTGAGCCCAAATCGCCATTAAATCCCCCTGAAATGGCCACTTCCCCTGTATTAGCCAGCCAAAGGAGTGCTGATGGAAGTACCAGAAATCTGCTGTCTTTTGTAAATGGTACTTATTTGAGATAAAAGTTACAAGTCCCTAAAGAGTCCAACTGAAGGTACAATAAGAGGTACTTTCTCACCAAGCCATTGCCATCTGTTGAAGCAAAATGATTACTGATCTCTGAAAGGGTTTATCCTTCCTCTCTGTGGCAGTTTGATATTATTTATGAATTCCAAAATGAGATATATATTATGTTTGTAATAAAGTCTGTTCCTCTGGGCATGATACTCTTTGATTGATTTAAATTTAAAGGTTGTATGTTTACTTGATTATATCAAGATCAGTACCTTGATTTGACCATGTCTTTAGTGCATACAGGGTTGAGCCCATACCTTCTTGACTGTATAAATGGATGCTCAATCAAGAAGACAGAAGAAGCAGATGCACAAGAAAGAGAGAGTGCACTCCATAGACATGGAAGAGGACTTTGATCCTGCAGCCCCGAGGAGAGATGAACCATTTGACTGACAGTTTACGGCTGACCTTATGAAGAGACCAGAGCATCTGAGCCTGGAAAGAAACAAGCCCTGGGAAGAGAGCCAAGACCTATTACAGTCTACAGATGAGCTCGAAAGAGGCTGGACCCATGGAGCCTTTAGAGTGAAGAGGAATGCTGAACCATCACAAACATCGCTCGCCATCTTGCGTCAGCATGTGGCAGTAGAGTTTGGTAAAGAAGTAACTTTGAGTTGGACTCTTTAGATCCTTGTAACTGTAAGGTTTTACCCCAAATAAGTGACCTTTATAAAGCCACCAGATCTCTGGTATTTTGTATCAGCACTGCTTTGGCTGACTAACATACTCTCTCTTGGTTACTGGCTAGCATAGGGCTTCTCTCTCATCCCAGGGCCTCAGGATCAAAGTTCTCCCCTCTGGCATCTATGGAGCTCTTTCTCTTTTCTTGTGTATCTTCTTCTGAGTGTCTTCTTGAGTGAGGGTCCATTTATATAGCCCACCAAAGGGGCAGGTACTTAAAACCCTAATCTTAACATAATTTAATCAAAGACATCTCAACTGAATCTAATACAATCAAAGTGTTTCAAACTCAGAGGAACAGAACAGTTTACAAACATAATCCTTCTTTATGGAAGTCATAAGTAATATCAAACTGCTATACCCCCACATACACAAAGTGGTGCACAGTTTCATCAGGGAACACCTCCCTCAGTTGAGCAATTTCCATTAAGAGAGGTGCCATCTGTCATTGATGATCAAAGTCAATCATGAGGCTACTGGTATGACATACCTTATTCTTGAATTAAAATTTGTATAACTGGAAGGATTGAGTCCCAAGTTCTTGTGAAGATCCTAAGAAAATAGAGAGATTGTTTAAATCCATATTTGCCACCCATAATCCTAACTGGGTAGATATGCAGTCTTTATTGAATATAATGTTGACCTCAGAAGAGAGATAGGTGGTATTAGAAAAGCCTGTGGTCATTGAGCAACAATAATCCAAACAATCTAGTGCATTTGCTGGGAGACCAGGCAATTTCTAGAGCCAAGTCAAATCACAATTCAAATGAACAAGTAACAGGGGCATACCATCAACATATCCTTCATTAATCAGAGTGCTCCAGATATAAGGTGAAAACTCCAAAATTTGGAGGGAGGATTGGGCAAGCCTTTGTCAGAACTGGTGGAGATTGCTTTTAAGATCTTTCATAACCAAGAATCTTTCCAGGAGAGGCAACAGGATAAAACATGCAGCCTAAGCCCACTTGATAAGAGAGGCTCTCAGGAGAACCATTGGGAACTTAGAGAACTTGAGGTGAGAAAAGAACAACGGAAATGCTTAATGAAGGGTAAAACCTCCAGGGGCCCTAAGAAGACAATGTGCTTACTGTCAGGAAGAGGGACACTGGAAACAGGACTGTTCAAATCTCACCAAGAAGGGAGCATTTAAGTCATCCCATATGCAGCCTAACTCCCACAGCTTGCAGGGGATGAAGACAGTGACTTGAAATGACCAGGCCCAGGGACACCTTCCACCAGTCAGAAAACCATTCTGATCACCAACACTGAACCTCGGGTATCTTTTCAAATAGGTAAGAAGTTAATTGACTCCATGATGGAAGCCAGAGACACTTATTCATTCTTAAACTAAAAAATTACCAAAGAAACTAATGAATCAGTCCCTATCATTGTCATTTCAGGGACTAAAAGCCTTAAACCATTCTTATAATCACTGCAATGCCAAGTTGAAGAAACTTAATTAACTCATAAATTCTTTTAGATGCCTGAGTGCCCAATTCCCCTCCTTGGCCAAGAATTACTCAATAAATTACAAGTTTCACTGTCACTTTCACTTGATGAGGTGAACATACAGGTCTCCAGTGTCCATGTGTGTGACCTCCAAGCTGCCTTGCTATGTCTAAATGAGAACACTGGAATGTTTGGAATGCCTGAAGAAATAAAAGAGCAAATGCCAGCTGAGGTATGAATGAGTGGGGTCCCCTAGGACAGGCAGTTGAAGCACAGAATGTTAAAGCCGAACATCACTCACTGCATTTAAAACAGTACCTGTTCAGATGAGAGAATAAAGCTGGCATCTTACCCCTAATTAAGACATTCCCCAAGTGAGAACTAATCATACCTTGCCAATCAGATTTTCACACATCAATTCTGCTCATCCTTAAATCTGGCACCCAAGAATATAAAATTGTACAAGATTTCAGAGCTACCAAACAAGTAGTGGAGGCCATCCACCTAGTGGTGTGCAATCCCTATTGCTTCTGGTGAATATAACTAAGACCTACACATGGTTCACAGTTTTAGACTTAAAAGATGTCTTCCATTGCATCCTATTAAGGCAGGAATCTCAGAAGTTCTTTGCTTTTGAATGAGAGGATCCTAAACTGGAGTATAACAACAATACATTTGGACTGTGGTACCACAAGTATTTAAGAATATCCTGACCATCTATGGGTAAGCCCTGTCTTAGGACCTACATGGGCTACAATTCAGAGAAGGACTTCAGTATGTAGATGCATACTGATCATCAATAAGACTCAAGAAGCCACAAATGAAAATATGGTAACAATGCTACAAAGACTAGCTGACACAGGCTATAAAGTTTTGAAAAAGAAAGTCCAGATCACACAAAGCCATGTTAAATATTTTGGCTTTGAACAATCAGAAGGGCAATGTGCTCTCTCACTCAGTAGAAAGGAAACATTATACTGAGTGTCAGAGTCTAAAAATTAAAAGAAATTCAGAGGTCTCTTGGCATGGCTGGTTGCTGTAGACTGTGGATATCAAATTTTTGACTTATAGCTAAGCCACTATGTGAAGCCCTTAAGGCAGATTTCTAAACCAGGGGTCTGTGAGCTTGAATTGAAATTCAAAATAACATTATTCTCCTGAGGACATTTTGGTGCAGGTGTGATGTATTTATTAAATAATACACAGAATAATGTGGACTTAGTAAAGAGTTTGTGGTTTTTACCTGAGTAACAAATAGGTCCTTGGAAGAAAATCAGTTAAGAACCCCTGCAGTGACTATGAGAAAAAGCCCCTGGTCTGGACACTTGTCTTTCAGAATCTTAAGCAAAACTTGCTCTCAGCTCCCACAAGGCAACTTCCTGACTGTATGAAAGAATTTTATTTATTTGTGCATGAGCACCAAGGAATTGCACTAGGAGTCCTGAACCGAGTATTTGGAGGCAATACTCAGCTAGTGGCCTATTTATCCAAGCAGTTGGATCCAGTGGCTAAAGGGTGGCCATTTTGTCTAAGGGCTGTGTCAGTCACCTATGATTTATTACAAAAACTTAAAAAGTTTACTTTTGGACAGCCTACAGTGATTTACACCCCCACTATGTTCTAACATTGTTAGAACAAAAGGGGGACACTGGATAACTATGGGAAAACTGAGCAAATCCTAAGATGCACTCTTAGACAATCCTAATGTTATACTAAAAGTAATTGATGAATTAAACCCAGCCACTCTCATGCCAGACCCCAAATAGAGAATTGAAAGAATACCTCCTAAACATGATTGTGTTCAGCTAATTGATGAAGTTTACTCCAACTGACTAGTACTCATGGGCATGCCACTCCTTGATGCAGACCTAGAAATTTTTATATATGGCAGAAGTTTCATGGATCATGGAAAACAGTGTGCCAGGCATACTATCATTACTCTCCATGAAACAGTAGAAGTTGAGGCCCTTCCTGCTGGAACATCTGCACAAAAGGTATAATGAATAACTCTAATCTGAGCATTACAACTGAGAGCAGGAAAGAAAGTCATCATCCACACAGATTCAAGTGTTTGTAGACACTTTCACTGGCTAGATAGAAGCCTTCCCTTGCCAAAAGGAAAAATCTCAAAAGATGATGAAGGATTTGCTTAAAGAAATCAATCTCAGATTTGGACTTCCTATATCCATACAAAGCAAAAATGGAGCAGCTTTCATCTCAAAGGTACCCAATGATTAGGGGGGTAGGGTAATATTTGGGTCTACATCTCTGCTATTATAAGCAAGGTACAAAAAAATAGGGCAGAGATATTCCACGTCCTTCAACAAGTGTAGAAAATTGAGTTAAGCCTAGTGGTTGCCATGGTCCCCAAGGAGAGTGGGAGGGAGGAATACAATGGATTGAAGAGGGTGTATTTAGGGGGCAATGTAAGAGTTCTGCATGATCTTGCAATGATGGATACAGGCCATGTTATATTTCATCAAAAAAGTATAAAAGTGTATGGTCTAAAATGTAAACCATAATGTAAACCATTGACCATGGTTTGTAGCTATGTTTCAATATTTATACATCAGCTGTAACAAATGTACCATCCACATGTAAAAAGATTATTAATAAGGAAGGGGGAAAAGTGGGGGGGATGTTGGGTATATGGGAGTCTCCTATATTCTGTATGTAATTTTACTGTGACCTAACACTTCTTTGAAGACAATATTTTAAAAAGTAAAAAGTAAGACACTGGGGAAGAAAGGAAAGAAAATGCCACTGTACATAGAGGACAAATGATATTACACTTATGAAAGGCAAAATGTCAATTTTTTTTTATTTTTCACTTGATTTTTAAAATATTATTCATTTTTTAATGCCCCATTTTTATTTTACTTTTAGTTTCTCTAAATTATTGTATATTATTATGTAGTTTATTTATGTTTAAAACTTATCATTATTATTTCATTTTCTTCTTAATCAAATTAGGCAATATTCTTGGCTTCATTTTTGAAGAAGTTTTGGATCACAGAAGATTTAGGTTTACAGGTGTAGCAGGGAGGATCAATGGGGTGAGGCATCAGTGATGGGGGATACATGGGAAGAAGTTCACCTGGGCATAGATATAAGGTACATAAATATGTTCAAATGTTCATGGGACATTGCCATCGTAAGTAGAGATTCACACAACAACTGAAAGATTATTGAATTCATATCCTGGGGAGCTCTGCCACATTCTCTAATGGAACAGCAACAATCTTCCAAGTACAGGGGCAATGACTAGTGAAGAAAGATGGTCCATTGATAGGTCCTTGATATTGACAATGCTTATGAGACTTTTGCTCTTGAATTTGAAAATTAGCCTAGTGTTGTAGAGTGCCTAAGGGTTACCTCCTGAGAGCCTCCTTATTGCTCAAATGTGGCCTCTCTCTAAGCCAATATCAGCATAGAAATGCATTACCTTTCCCAGCAAGGGACATGACTCCCAGGGTTGAGCCTCCCTGATATGAAAGGATTACTACCAAACACTACTGGTGATACAACTGGAAAAAGGCTTTGAATAAAAGGGGTAAAAGGTAAAGACAAATGAGTGTATATGGCTAAGAGACTTCACAGTGAGTCAGGAGGTCATCAGAGAGGTAATGCTTATGCACGACTCAGCAGGATCTCATAGACAGCCAAGGTAAATACAACCCCAAATAGTGGGACTCCTGAGGGTGCTGGAAACACCCAGGTCCTATAGTCAGGGCAGATAGCTCTGGAGTTTGGTGCCATGCCAGTGGGCACTACTTTGGAGTTTGTGCTCCTCAGTGTGACAGTCTTGGACTAAGATATGACTTCTCTAAACATGCCTCTTCTGTCCCTTTTATTTGAACCTATAGTTGTTGTTGGAGTTGATAGGTGTGCATCCAAGAGACCTTATTCTCTGGACTGCCCATGTGCCAGCTGGGCCCTGAGCCTCAATGGAGTTGCTACACCTACTCTCTAGTTCAATGGACTAATCTACGACAACTAACAGGAAGTGAGGACGAACAATCACAACAACAAGGAAAAGGAAGAGTCTACAATTGTAAGCAAGAGAGTCTCATCCATCAGCTGTATGGGATCAAAGGCCCCTCTCAGTTAGAAGTGGAATGGGCATCACCATCCTAGAATCCTCAGGATTGTGCAATAAAATATAGACTAGAGTAGACTTACAGGTATTCTACTATAGACATTGTGATTCTAGCAATGGAAAAAATTATATCATTGATGTGGAGACAGCAGCCACTGGAGATGCTGAAGTGAGGGAGAGGGAAAATAAGATGCAATATGGGGACATTTTAGGGCTTGGAATTGACCTGACTGACATTGCAATGACAGATACAGGCCATTACATATCTTGCCATAACCTAGAGAATTGAGTGGGAGAGAGTGCAAACTACAATGTAAACTATAATGCATGCTTAGTGAAAATGCTCCAAATGTGTTCATCAATTACAATGAATGTAGCACACTAATGAAAGAAGCTGTAAATGTAGGGAAAAGTTGGAGTTGTGGGAAGTGGAACACATGGGAATCTCTTATATTTTTTTATGTAACATTTTATGTGATCTAAATATCTTTTAAAAATAAATAAAAGACATATTTATAAAAAAATGGAACCAGGTTAATACTTGTAGTGATTATTCTTTTATTCACCTCTTTCATTGGCATAGCTAGAGGTGTCATTAACAATGCTGCAATGGCTAGGAACATAAGCACTATGAGTGATCTAGATCAAGAGACTCACCAAGACTTCAAACTCCTCCAACAGTCCTTATATTCCTTGGTCAACATAGTCCTATACCATTGCATAGCTCTAGACTACCAGCTGGCTGAACAAGGTGGTTCTTTGCCTTAGCCAATACATCCTGCTGTTTTTACATTACTACCACCCACGAGGTGGAAAGATGTATGGATAAGATTCTAAAGCATACCACTTGGCTAAAAAACAAAAATCAGCCCCCCACTACAGACTAGTGGAGCCAGATTAATAGTGTTCTCCCATGGAATGCTGGTTGCTGAGCTTATTGGCCCAATATTATTGTATCCTTATCGTTGTCTTTTCTCCAATAATCCTAAAAATGATCATCTTCCCAGTTTCCAAAAGTTTACAGGTCAGTGAACTCTTTGTCACTTACCAACCTATGCAAACTTCCAAGTTGAAAACCAATCAACAAAACCTTTAACAGATTGATCAGGAATTTCATCAGTGCTCCAAATGATGACCCCTTTCAGCAGGAAGTGGCCAGAGTGGTCTTCATGCCATTTCCCAAGTTTTCTGAAATGATCCTGAAAAGGGGCGGGGGGGGTGGAAGGTCCCAGTAGAAAAGGCTTTTTCAAAGTCTTTTGCAGAGAATTCTCGCATAAGAAGTAGTGAAAGATCCTATTCCCATATGTTTCAATTCTCCCATTTCACATTGCCCCACTTAAGAAACAGCCAATTCAAGTAGAGAACAGCTTTTAGCTGTGGTCAATAGCTGGCTGCAGAATCTAGCTAATTATAGAATGGGACTTTTTCATTCTTGACACAGTCTCAGTTTAATGGTAGATTGAATTTAACTAGACTTTAGCTTATTGTAATAGTAAATTCCCCAGCTCTGGGTGGGATTTAAATGTGACTTTTTGAACATGTGATATATGACCAAGTATATTATAATATGTGAAAGCATAGAGCATGCACAGTTAAGAACCTACCTGCAAGCCCCTCACCTGTCAATTTTCTTTCCCCCACACAAGCTTCCCCCTTGACACAAGCCTATGGCATTCTGCTACTCCCATTGTATAGAGCGGCAGGTTTGAAATTACTCTCCTAGACTCCAACAACCAGTAAAGCTCTTTCCCTTGTTCAATCAGTCTTGGCGTGTATTTAAATTCTTTGTGCTGGTCAAAGAACCCAGAGAACTTGCAAGGGTCCTCTTGAGAGGTGTATTATAAATAATTGATAATAAAATCAGGATATTACTGAAAATTCAGTTGGATAAAATTATGTAAACACATAAGCATACATTTAAGTGTATGCACAAAGGAAAATATTCCAAAGAAAATACATCTAAAGAATCATAACAGGGAAGCGGGTGTGGCTCAATCGATAGAGCTCCCGTTTACCATATGGGAGGCCCCGGGTTCGCTTCCCGGGGCCTCCTTGTGAGGGCAGGCCAGCCCGCGCGGCGCGGTGGGCTGATGCAGTGGGACCTCACAGCAAGGGGGAGATAAGCAGACACGGAGAAGACACACAGCAAATGGTCACAGCAAGCACAAGCAGCAAGGGGGGGATAAATAAATAAACAAATCTTAAAAAAAAAAAGAATCATAACATTTATGAAATAATATCATTTTCTTCTTTCAATTTCTTTTTTTCTAGAAGGTACTGGAAGTTGAACCAGGGACCTCATACATGTGAAGCAGGTGCTCAAACACTGAGCTAAAAACAATCCATGTTCTTTGAATTTTGATGTAAACCAATTTTGGGGTAATGAACAATGTTCAGTGCAATGATAGGACCAGACTGTTAAACATAAAAATATTTCATTGTGAAAAATGTGCTATTGCATCCATAGTGGTGGCCTTTGAGCCACAGATTAATTAAATATATTCTAGAAATATCTACTCACTCATAAATTTGAACATAACAAAGGAATCCCAAAAACTACTGCTCAAAATTATGTGGCTTCTAAGGGGAAGGTAATTTTCTGTTACAAATTTAACATGGATGCATTATAATTTTTCTTCTTTGATTTATTAATGTGGTTTATTATGCTGATTGATTTTCTTTTGTTGAACCAGGCTTGCATGCCTGGTATAAAACCCACTTGATCATGATGAATAATTCTTTAATGTGTTATCGGATTTGATTAACAAGTATTTTATTGAGGATTTTTGTATCTGCATTCATTAGAGATATGGGTCTGTAATTTTCTTTTTTCATACCTTCTTTTTTTTTTTTGATAAGTAAATTGCTTCATTATTTTTTTTAATTGTGGGTAAAAATCAATTTTTTCACAATACAAACCAATATTTGTAAAATGATATATAAATATATATGCATATATGTGCATTTGCTTACTTAAATGTTATAATATATATATATATATATTTTTTTAAATGCTTGGATTACATAAATGTTACACAAAAATTACAGGGATTCCCATGTTCCCCACCTCCCACACTACCCATAACATCCCACATAAATATCTTTCATTAGTGTGGCACATCATCTGCAATGGATATACACATATTACGGTGATATTGGCTTTATAGAATGAGTTTGGTAGCGTTCCTTCTTGTTCAATTTTTTGGAAGAGCTTTAGTAAGATTAGTATTATATCTTCTTTGAATGCTTGGTAGAATTCACCTGTGAAAATGTCTTGTCCTGGGATTTTCATTTTTGGGGTGCTGTTTGATGATTTTTTAAATCTCTTTACTTGGGCTTGGTTTGTTGAGGTCTTCTTTTTCTTCTAGGGTCAGTGCAGGTTGTTTTGCACATTCCTAGGAATTTTTCCATTTCATCTATATTGTCTAGTTTTTTTGGCATAAAGTTGTTCATAGTATCCTCTTATGAGCTCTCTTATTTCTGTGAGTTCAGTAGTAATGTTCCCATTTTCATTTTTTATTTCATTTATTTGTATCTTCTCTCTTTTTTTCTTAGTTAGTCTAGCTAAGACTTTGTCAATTTTGTTAATCTTCTCAAAGAAACAACTTTTGGTTTTTTTAATTCTCTCTATTGCTTTATTTTTTTGTTCTCAATTTCATTTATTTCTGCTCTGACCTTTGCTATTTCATTCCTTCTATTTGCTTTGGGATTAGTTTGCTGTTCTTTTTCTAGTTCCACCAGCTCTAAGGTTAGTCATTGATTTTAGCTGTTTCTTCTTTTATAATGTAAGCATTGAGTGCTATAAATTTTCCTTTCAACACTGCATTTGCTGCATCCCATAGGTTCTAAAGTGTTATATTCTACTGTACTTCATCTCGAGAAATTTATTGATTTATCTTGAAATTTCTTCTTTGACCCACTGATTAAGAGTGTGTTGTTTAATCTCCATATATATGTGAATTTTTCCTTTTTCTGCTGCTTGTTAATTTTCAACTATATCCCATTATGATCAGAGAAAGTGCTTTGTACAATTTCAATTTTTTTGAATTTATTGAGATCTGCTTTGTGACCCAACATATGGTCTATCCTGGAGAAAGATCACTGAGCACTTGCAAAGAATGTATATTCTGCTGTTTGGGGGTACAATGTTCTGTATATGTCTGTTAGGTTTAATCCATTTATCATATTATTCAAGCCCTCTGTTTCTTTATTGATCCTCTGCCCAAATGTTCTATCCAATGCTGATACTGTTGTATTGAAGTCCCAACTATTATTGTAGAGTTGTCTGTTTCTCCTTTCAGTTTTGCCACTGTTTGCCTCATGTACCTTGGGGCATCCTGGTTAGGTGCATATACATTTATGATTGTTATTTTTTCCTGATGAATCATTCCTTTTATTAATATGTAGTGTTCTTCCTTGTCTCTAATAACAGTTTTGCTTATAAAGTCTATATTTTCTGATATAAGTATAGCTACCCCAGCTTTTATTTTGATTACTGCATGCATGGAATATCTTTTTCCAACCTTTCACTTTCAATCTATTGGTATCTTTGTGTCTAAACTGAATTTCTTGCAGAGCGCATATAGGTGGCTTATATTTTCTTATACATTCTGCCATTCTGTGTCTTTTGACTGGGGAGTTTAATCCATTATCATTCAAAGTTATTACTGTAGATGCAGTTCTTATTTCATCCAATTTGATCTTTGTGTTTTATTTCTCATTTTATTTTCGACATTTATAGTTACTGTTACTGATACTGTCATCATTTTCAAACTCTTTTCCAAACCTTTCTCTCCTGTCTATTCTTTTCAGGCTGTAACACTCCCTTCAATATTTCCTGCAAAGCTGGTCTTTTAGTTGTAAACTCTCACAGTTTCTGTTTATCTGTGAATATTCTAAACTCACTCTCATTTTTGAAAGATAATCTTGCTGAATATAAAATTCTTGTCTGGCAGTTTTTCTCTTGCAGAATCTTATATATATCATACCACTGCCTTCTTGCCTCCACGGTTTTTGATGAGAAATCAGCACTTAATCTTATTGTGTATCCTTTATAGGTTATGCATTGCTTTTCACTTGCTGCTCTCAGAATTCTCTCTTTGTCTTTGGCATTTGAAAATCTGATTAGTATGTGTCTCAGAGTTGGTCTATTCACTTTTATTCAGTTGGTAATAGGTTGTGCTTCTTGGACATGGATATCTATGTCCTTCAATAGGGTTGGGATATTTTCTACCATTATTTCTTCAAATATTTCTTCTGCCCCTTTTCCCTTCTCTTCTCCTTCTGGGACACCCATGACATGTATGTTTACACATCTCTTGCTGTCATTTAGCTCCCTGAGACCCTGTTCAATTTTATTTATTCTTTTTTTCATCTGTTCTTTTGTATGTTTGTTTTCAGAGGCCATGTCTTCGAGATCACCAATCCTTTCTTGCGCTTCCTTAAATCTGCTGTTATATGTCTCCAGTGTATTTTTAATTTCATTTATTGCACCTTTCATTCCCATAAGGTCTGCTATTTTTCTATGTATGCTTTCAAATTCTTCTTTGTGCTCATTCAATGTCTTCTTAATATCCTTAATCTCTTTAGCCATCTCATTGAATTTATTAAGGAGATTTGTTTGAACATCTATAACTAGTTGTCTCAACTCCTTTATGTCATCTGCAGGCTTCTCTTGTTCCTTTAACTGTGCCATATATTCCTGTCTCTTGGTATGGATTGTAATTTTTTTTTTTGGTGTTTTCGCATCTGGATCCCTAGATGTATTTATTCTGGGTGTATTTTCTCCCTTTAGTTTAGGGCTTTCTTGTCTTTTATCTCTTACTGGTTGTGTAGTAGGAGCCAAGGATGAAGTTGGTGCTGTAAGGGATGGATGCTGAAGCTGCCCACATTACCCCAGGAATTGATGAAGCTTCTCCCATCCTTTTACTCTGTCAAAGGTAAGGACAGAGCTGCAGCCATGTATAAAAATCCAATTTGGACAGTACAATTCTGTCTGTAGTTGCCCAGAGAGACTAACAAAGCTTCACATCCCTTCCTTGCCTACCTGGATGTAGGTGGGCCTGGAGCTGTAGTTGTGGGCAGCAATCTATGCCATATGGGTCCAAAATGACCACAGTTACTCAGGTAAACTGATGTAGCACCAGAAGCCTTCCCTGCTGTGGGGGAATTGAACCTCTGGAGTGTCCAACAATCTAATCTGTGTGGGATAAATATGCCTGCAGTTGCCCTGAGAAGCTGAGGGAGTACTGTCCCTTCTGCCCTTTAGGGGTGGAAATGGAACCACTGATGCCCAACAGTTTGGTCCCTGTAGGGTGAAAGTACCCACCATTGCCCAGAGTGGCTGAGGATGCACCAGGCCCCTCCTATCCTATTGGGTGGTGAGGGTGGTTCTACAGGCACCAAACAGTTCAGTCACTTTAGGCCAAGAAAACCTGCCATTGCCTGAAGAGGTGGAGGAAACACCAGGCCCCTTCTGTCTTATTAAGGTGTGGGGTTGTATCCACACCCAACAGATCAGTCCCTGTAGGCCTAAAGTACCTGCCATTTTCTGGAGAGGCTGTGGAGACACCAGCCTCCTCGTATGCTATTGGGGGTGGGGTTTGATCCATAGGCATCCAACAGTCCAGTCCCTGCAGGCCAAAAGTCTGCCATTGCCCAGAAAGGCTGTGGAAACACCAGCGCCCTCCTTTCCTATTGGGGAGTGAGGGTAGATCCACAAGTATCCACTAGTCCAGGTTGTGTGGGCTAAAAGCAGCTGCAGTTACCCAGAGAGACTCAGCAAACACAGTCCATCTATTGTCTTATTGGGGATAGGAGTAGAGCCACAGGTGCCCAACAGTCAGGTTTGTGCAGGCAGAAAAAGACTGAAGTTGCCCTGAGAGGCTGAGGGAACACCAGCCCCTTCCTATCTTAAAGGGGGACAGAGGTGGAGATGGACTACAAAGCATTCAACAAACCAGTTTGTGTGGTTTGAAAACTCCTGCCATTGCCTGGAGAGGCCGAGGATATCCAGTACCTCTTCTTTCCTATTGGGGTGCAGGCAGGCAGCCCCAGGTTACTGACTATTCAGTCTGTGCTGGTGGAGAGCATTTGTAGTTGCCTGTAGAGCCTGGTGCAGGTCCTGCCAGCTTCCTCTCTGCTGGAGGTGGGGATGGATCCTAGTCTAGGGTGGCAGTCTAATCGTTTTGGAAAGAAGCCAGTCCCTAACGTCACTGGATTTTCAGTCAGCCAGGCTTCCCCTGATGTTGGGGGTGGAGTCAAAATGGCAGCTACCAGACTCTTTTTCCACCTTGTATAGGTTCCAATGCTAGCTGTTTCTAAGATTATACTTTAGCCAGCCAATTCCACTAATCAATAGCTGAGGTCAGTGGACAACTGTCTCTTCCTGCACCATTCATGGGTAATAGAGTTTCTTACTCCAGCCATGTAATAGCTCCTGAGGCAGCTTCCACTACTACAATAAGATGGGCACCAGCCTCTGTGGCATGGCTTGCAGTTTCCCAGAGAGGTTGTGCAGGTTCCCCCAGCTTCCTCCCTGCCAGAGATAGGGCTAGGGTTTAGGATAGAGCTGCAATTCGACCTGGGTGGAAAGAAGCTGGTCCTTAACAGCATTGAGATTTTCAATCAGCCCTGCTTCCCCTCAGGCCGGGGGTCAGAGTCAAAATGGCAGCTACTGGCCTCCTTCTGACCTAGACAGGCTCAAAGGTTAGTTGTTCCTAGGATTATACTTTAGCCCATCAAATTCACCAGTCAGTAGCTAAAATTGTTGCCACACTGTGTCTTTCTACCCCATTTTTTTGAGGAAATGGATCTTCCAACTCCAGCCACAAAATAGCTCCTGATGTGGCTTGTGCCATGGGCACTGACCTCCACAGCATAGAGGGCTCTTCTCACGAATCTTTTCTGCAGATGGGCTGTTTCCTCCTTCCATACTTTCAGAAAATATTGCAGGATACTCTGCTCATCTCCTGGGGCCCCCAAACAGGTGCTCTAGGTAGCTCTGGGTGATTACCAACCACCCTGCAGCATAAGCAGACTCCAGGAGCTCCTCACTCTGCTGCCATCTTGTCTCCTCCCCTGTGCTGTATGATTTTGATACATCTAATGTTTAAATTTCTGATTTCTATTAAATAATATTAGATAAAAAGAACTATAAATGCTGCATTAAAACTCTATCATTGTTTATTTCATAACTAGCATTTTTTTCTGAAATTAAATATAAGTAAGAATACTTTTTGAGTATGGTTTCTGAACTCAATCAATCTTAATAGAATCACAGAATTAAAAATTCTTAATTGTCATGACTCCTCATCTGAAAAAAAAAAGACAATAGTAATACTTATGGAATAATATATTCATCTGGATAAATGAATTAATGAAAGGGAGTATTTATATTAGTGTAATTTTAGTTCAAATTATGCCATAGATATGAATTTTATTTTATAATATATAAATATTGGTTTTTACCCAATTTATATTTGCCAAACTAAGATTTTTTTCTTTCATATTTTGTAATCTACTTTTTGTTATGAATATCTAGACTCACTAAACTGATCTTTTAAAGGACAGATCATTCCTATATACAAAAACAGTTTGGAAGTCATTTCTGCTAGGTATCACCATTAATTCATTAACAGTTTACAACAATTGAAAACTATGAAAAATAGGAATAACACAAATGCACCTGACTTCATCCTTATGGGATTGACAGACTCTGAAGAGATGGGGAAGGTCCTTTTTATAGTATTTTTCATGATATATCTGATTACTCTGCTGGGCAATGCAGGGATGAGATAATTCACCTGTATCTCCAGCTTCACATCCCCATGTATTTTTTCTGAGTCGCCTGTCATTCCTTGACCTCATTTACTCAATGGTCATCACACCTAAAGCCTTAGAGAATTTACTGACTTCCAAAAAGTATATTTCATTGATAAACTGCTTCACCCAGATGTCTTTCTTCTTCTTCTTGGCTTCCACTGAATTTTCCTCCTTTCTTCAATGGCCTATGACTGCTATGTAACTATCTGCAATCCTCTTCACTACCCAGTTACTATGTCCATGAGACTCTGCTGCTTCCTCATCACTCTGTCTTACATGATTGATTTTACTTAATCATTAGTGAACCTTCATTGCATGAACAGTTTGCATTTCTGCAAATCCAACATAATCTATTAATTTTTTTGTGACTTAACCCCAATTTTAGCCATTTGCTGCACTGACACTCATGACACTGAAATCGTGATATTCATTCTCAGTAGTTTAAATGTAATTGTGCCTCTTACCACACCATCTGTGTCCAACCGGTCCATTCTGTCTACTATCCTGAAAATTAATTCCACCTCAGGAAAGTGCAAAGCCTTCTCTACTTGTGCCTTCCCCCTCCTGGGAGTCACAATTTTTTATGGCACTATAATTTTTACCTATTTAAACCTAAAAAATTCCTACTCTTTGGAAAAAGATCAAATGACCTCTGTGTTTTACACTTTAGTGATTTTATACTATAAATCCATTCATTTATAGTCTTCAGAAAAAAGAGGTAAAAAATTCTCTCATTAGAGTCATGCTAAGAGATGGCTCTAAACATTGATATGACAATAATGCTGAACTTTTCTTTATTATTTGGGTGTTTAGTTCCTCTTTCTAAAGAGAGTAGTGTCCTTTAAATAGCTTGCATTTATGTTGAGCCTTGGTCCATTAGGCCAGGCATGATCTGGAACATTTCCAAGAATATGTTTTTAGTATTCTACATAATTGGAAGCCCTTAAATACGTGTTATTCTTGTGATCTAAATATGCATGATTTAAAGGGCAAGTAAATATTTAATAAAAATGTTTTTTTTCTTGAAATTGTATCACAGAAATCCCCATGCATATTCCAAATTCAGAGAATTTTATTATGGAGGATCTTTCAGAAATCATCATATTTATTCTGTATAGAAGAAGTATAACTTGGCAAAAGAGTGTGTTTTTGGTCTAGAAAATCCAGTGTTTAGGTTCTAGATGTGCCAGATTTTTAGCTGTATATACCTTAGTAAGTCTCTGAAAGTTAAATATAGTTTCCTCAACTGGAAATGTTCACTGGTGTTTAATAAATATTTTTTACTAGCCTTATTAATAAATTTAGAAAGAGCTATAAAGGAAAATGAGAATTTGAATATTTGGTCTTAGAGCAAAGTAAAATATTTTGATGGAATAAAATTATAGAAAAAAGTACATATAAACATTGAAGAATATTTGGAAAATATTTTAATTTAGCAAAGAAAATAAACATATCCTAATCATTTTTGAGAGTTTTGTTTATGTACTGCTAGACTAACCTTATTTATATGTATGCATATATTGCATATATATATATATATATATAAATTTTTGTTCTTTTTTTATTTCTATTATGGAGCTTTTGTTCTCTACTCATCACTATAATCCTTGGTCATTCCTTGTGCTTTTAAACTTGGGAGATGAATATTTTCTTGTTACATGAGGAAAATGAAAAATCTCATCTTGTGATGCTTTAAGGCATTTAGTTTTTTTTTAAATTCATCAGGGAAAGTATCTGCATGCAGTTATAGCTCTTTTTGTCTAGCTGCTAAGTACTTAAAACCGTATCATTATGTGATGCATCAACAAGCTTCAGTAATTACTATTTTTTTTTGTTTAATTTCAGTATGATTTTAAAAAAAATCATTTTCCATGGTTCCTGCAAATTTATGTTTTTTAAAAAGATATATATATATATTTCATGAAATTATTCATTCATATTTTTTTTTAAATTTTATTAGAGAAAAGTTGTGATCCTGAGAATTGATAATGAATTTAAATTTTATGACATGCAATAATTTTTAGTCAAGTACTTTGGTAATATTTCCTTTAATATGTTTCTTTTCCTTGCATTATTTTTACTTTATTAGAGAAGCTTTGGGTTTACAAACAATTATACAAAAAAATTCAGAATTCCCATACAACACCCTAACACCCAACACCTTGCATTGTTGTGCAACATTTATTACAATTAATGACAACATATATTTATAATTGTACTATTAACTGAAGTTCATGGTTTAACTTAGGGTTCGACTGTGCAGTCTAATGCCATGAATTTTTTAAATTAATTTTTACAATATTTTCCATTAAAGCACACCATTGTTCTCAGTTACATACAGAAAGGCTTATTTAGGTTACGAATTCCTAAGACTGGAGGGCTAATTCAGGCTTGTTTAAAGGTTGGGAAGGCAGTTTCCTTGTATATTCCCCATTCTAAGGATTGGTTATCAGCCCCTGCAATAATACTCTACAGTGGCTGGGATATTTTGCCAAACCTGAGTATTCACAGTCTACAGTTACCAGCCCTTCCTAGGAAAGCCTGCAGTTGTTTCTTTGTTTTGGCTAAAGAATACTATTATTGGCTTCAACTTTTTCTAGGAAAAGAGCCCTTTCCCCTGGGGTGAGAAGAAACCCTAATTAGGAGACTTTCTGCCAAGAGATTTGTGCCTTGGATGCCAACACTCTGTAGACCCTATAAGCTGGAAAATTAAGGACTAAAATGATGTTGGCATCAGAAATTTCCTTGTTGAACTGCAAAGCAACAGATCATCCACATATTGTTAGAAGGAGCTCTGAGGCAAGTGGAAATCAGCTAGGTCCTGAGCTAATGCATTCCCAAAAATATGGGGGCTGTCTCAGAACCCTTGCAGCAACATGGTCCACATAAGCTAGACGGGAGGTTTAAAGTTGCACTTTTGCCTTTCAAAAGCAAAAAAGAATTGAGAGTTCAGGTGGAATGGAATGCTGAAAAAGTCATATTTTAAGTCAAGAACAGTAAACCAAGTCACCATTTCTGGCACCTAGTTTAGCAGATATAGGTGTTAGATATGATTGGATGGGTTGGTATAACTAAGCTATTAATTGTTTTTAAATCTTGAACTAGCCAGTAAATGCCTTTGAACTATTTTACAGGAAGAATGGGCATGTTGCAAAGATATTGGCAGAGGATTATTTGGCCATTCTCCAAGAACTTTTAAATCATGGGATGCAGGCCTTTAACAGCTTCCTCTTTAAGGGGGTATTGCTTTCTATGACAGTATGGCTGGCTGGTATTATGAACAATGGAAACTGGGGGAACCTGGAGGACCCATCTGGGTAACCCAGTTTCACAGACTACAGGATTTACTTTACTATTGATTTCCTGGGTATATCTGCTCATGAGCCATGTAGTTCCTGATGTAGAATCATGACAACTTGAGGCTCCACATTCTTCTTTTGAGAGTTGGGCTACAGGCATCTTAGAGGTTTTATTTATCCTTACTAGTTGGATGCATACCCCCAGGATACAAAGAAAGTCCTATCCCAGTAAGGGGATAGGGCACTCAAGGGCAATTAAAAATTGATGGCTTACTATTAGATCTCCTATTTGACACAGAAGAGGCTCAGTAAAGGAATTAATTTCAGGCTTACGATCAACACCCACTACCAGAAAGGATTGGAAAAGGACTATGTTTGGAGTGACAGGCAAGACCTGAATGGGTGGCTCACATATCAGTTAAAAAGTTCATGTTCTTACTTGCCACGTCAAAACTCACCCAGGGCTTCTTTAAGTTGATATTCCATGGAGTTGTCCAAGGAGCCACTTTTTGCCTGGCTGCATCAGTCCTTCTTGGTCATTACCATAAGGGTCAATGGTCATGCTCCATCCCCTTTCAGAGTTCAGTGCACTCCCGAGACCAATAGCTTGTTTTCCTGCATCAGGGGCAGGACCTGGGGTCTCCCTGTGGGTTGTGGTGGTTTATGGCAGACTGCCTTCCAGTGGCCAAGCTTTCCACAGTTGAACATTGGAGCTTGAGCTGGCATGACCCAAGGTGGCAGGCCACTGTCCATTGTGACTGCTATAAAGTAAGGCTTCTACTTGTCTCTCCTTACATTCAACTCCTCCATGACCTTGTCACAGTTTTTGAAGAAAGAAAAGCTGATTCTAAGAGAATTCATTAGGTTTTGGGGTCCTAGCACTAGCTTTTTGAACTTTGTTCTAATACTTGGAGCTGACTGACAAATAAAATAGCTTTTTGACATAATGTGTCCCTCCAGTGAATCGGGATTAACTGGGATATACTTTTTCTCATTTTCCACTCATCTCCCATGAATCAGGGCAGGGTTTTCTTTAATTGCTGGGTTATTTCTTACAGCTTATTATAGTTAACAGACTTGATGACCCACTTTATCATTCCCTCTAATGAACATGTTACTATATGACGTCTTTTCCTTAGGTCTGCTTGTCCCCTTCGGAAGTCCCAGTTAGGGTCAGTATTTGAAATTGACATGGCCCCTACAACATGTTGCTGAGGCTGTTGGGCTGACAACTTATCAGCATGGCCCTGAACCTCTCCCAAATGCCACATTTTTCTTCATGGATGCAACATGTCATGTTAGCTCAAAATTTAGAACCAAGTTCTGAAATTCCTCAGTATATTTAGCTGGGTCCTCTGAAAATGTCCTTAATTCTTTATTACATTGAGCTAAAGCTGTCAGGGATAAAGGTACATGGACTCTAATTTTTCCCATGCCTCCATTTGCTACTTCCCTTACAGGGTAGAAACCATTCTCAGCTCCCTTGGTAGGGTGAAAAGTCCCACTGCTTGTGACTCCTGTTGGACTAGCTATGAGCACAAAAAGTCGGGGTGAGGAGGCTGGAGGTGAGTCCAAGGGAGTCTTAGGTTCAGGGGACCTCAGGCTTGGGGACTTTAGGTTCTGGAACTTCAGTCTCTGGAACCAGGTTGCAATGCAGGGGAGAACTGAGGACGGGGTTATTTAAGATATCACCCTCCTTTTCAGGTTCTCTCTGTTCAGGTTCATTTTCATCTGGCTCATTTTTCTCTTGTTGTCTCTTTTCTGGACATTTTTCTCTGGCTCTTTCTTTAATGAATCTTTTTTCTGGGGGTGGGTTCAATTCCTGAGCATAATACAACCTGCAAGACCCATTTAAACTTCTGTTCTGACATAGAGCCATAAACAGTTGGACTTATGGAATCTCTGGCTTTTTCCTTCCCTTTTACCCAGGAGGTCTAATTGCTAAAAATGGATATAATTTAGAGTACCATTGGCAGGCCATGGCTGATCATTTTCAAGGCAGGATTGCAGCCATGCACTGTTACAGAAGAAGATTAGTTTCTTTTTCCTCAACATTTTTGTGGGCAAGCTTGTCCATTTCTTGAGAATACACTCCAGTGGGGAGTCTGCTTGTATGCTAGAGGCTGTGCCCATTATTATAGGGAAGAATGGAGAAGATTTTGTCAGTCAATCTGGTGTCTCCATTTCTGGGTCTGACTAAACCTTTAAACTCCAAGTGAATGCTCCCAAGTTCCTCTGCCTTGGAAGATGTTTGGAACTTCTGCTCTGGTTTTCAGTGTCCTGAGGACTCTGAGCTGTACTATTGGGCATCCCCATGGCAAACTAGGTCTTTGAAGATGTCTAGACCTGGGTTCTGGACCGAAGCAACAAAACAAGTTAATTTTCCTAGAAAAGGGGCTGGCTTGGAACATTTCCTTTGGCCTACTCTTGCAGAGGTCTTAGGAAGTGGTCTCACTTTATGGCCACTGCCAGGGAGTTTTGAAGTTAAACCAGACATTATAAGTCCCTTAAAAAATATATGGGTTTATTTCTGGACTCTCAATTCTATTCTGTTAATCCATATGTCTATCTTTAGACCAATGTCACACTATCCTGATTACTGTATTTTGTACTAAGTTTTGAAGTTGGGACATTGTTAGTCATCCAGATATTTTTCCTTTTAAAGATTGTTTTTGCTACTCTGGGTCCCTTGCATTCCTATATGAATTTTACCATCAGCTTATCAATTGCAGCAGCAAGGCAGCTATAATTTTCATAGATATTGCATTGACTCTGTAGATCAATTAAGTCTTTGATCTATGAATATAAGATATTCTTCCCAATTAGGTAATTTTATTTAATTTATTTCAACAATATTTTGTAGTTTTAAGTGAATGCAGATTGTAGTTTATTGGTTAAGTTTATTCTTAACTTTTTTTGATGCTGTAGTAAATAAAATTGGTTTATTAATTTCACTTTCTAAATTTTCACTATCATTGTATAGAAATACAATTGATTTATTTTTTTTTAAAGTCCATTAAGAGATTAAAGATTAATTGTTCTGCCGCTTGCCAGCAAACAGACTAGGGGACCTCAAGGCAATCTCAGGGCCTCCTGGGGGCTGAGAAGAAATAGAACTTCCCCATGCTACCAACTGTGTGACCAAAGCCTCACTAGGAAATGCATTTTAAGTTTCTAAGACATTCAAAAACATCTCACATGTCCAAATGAAGACAGCAGTAGTTGAAAGATTAAAGGTCCTTCTAATTAAAAGTAGTTAACTAGTGGCCTAAGGAAACAATACCAAAGGTTACAGCCATTATGAACTCACAGAGAGGGTCTGGTAGGCTTCCACAAGACTCCTCCTCAACTCAGGCCACATGCCTAGTCAGGTCTCAAGGATGGTTTCACCTGTCACCCAAGTGGCTTCTATTTACATGGCATGAGGTCTCACCCCTGCCACCTATGAAAAGGGAGCCAGAAGTCTGGACAGACCAAGTTTATGCCCTGTGGGAGCCTACCCACAAACTCATTTAAAATGGCAGAAGGGGATATGGCAGACTACCAAAAGAGGGCACAGACTGTCTATGATTATAAAATTTAGACTCAATAGTACTTGCTGGGTATTGGAGAGAGTTACCTGCCTCTAGAACTCTTGGCTGGCTCACAAAATGAAGTTGGGGAATGCTGGATTCCTTTAGGTTCTTGGCTATGTTACATAAAAGAGTTTAAGAATATACCAGTTTAGTTAGGCCAGTAAAAAGAGTTTATTGAGAAACGAGAGAAAAGAAGAGAAATACACCCGAGATGTAGATGTGGGCTCCTCCAGTCAAAAATAGGGCATTTGCAGTTGGAGTGTCACCTTTATTAAGCCATTATTCATTCCTCCCCTTTCCTAATGTTGGAGGAGGAGCCCCAGCTATATGCTGTTCTGATTGGTTAACCCACCTGTTAGTTCTCAGAGGACCAAAGATAAGGCCTTTTGTTTGGAGTTATATATGAGCAGTAGGGACACCTGTTTGCAGTTTTCTGGGGACTTCCTTTGACTCTGGAATGAGTTCCAAGTGGGACCTCATGGCTAGGGTCTCAGCAGGATCTTTATGGATTTATTCTTGGTATCAGACTCCCTTCAGGGGGTTTCCTGGCAGTGCCTCACAGCTATGTTCTGCACTGGGTCTCTGCTGTAACTCAAGTCTTTCTTCTTTCCCTATACTAAACTTCCTTAGTTACCATTGATTAGTCATCTTAAATCCTGAATCTCTTCAGATTATTTGGTTTGGTCCTTTGGCTGGGCCATCTCTTCTTCTTTCTTAGTATGGCTTGTAATTTTTTGCTAATGTCTAGACATCTGAATACGCTGTTTAATTTACTCTGATGGCACATTTTTCTATCTCACATAATAGTTCTTTTTAAGGCCCTTCTTTGATTTTTGATTCAACTTATTCTGAGTCTATAAAATTGCCCAGCTTAAGATATGAAAATCAGATCAGGGACTCACTAATGGATGCAGGTATTTTTCCCAGGGGTTTGGGATAAAAGAGACCTAAAAGCTGTTTTCTTCATGAAATTTCTTGGCCAGCTAGCAGATGGTACTCGTTGTTGGACATTTCCTCAGATATGTCTCTTTCAACCCCTGCTGACCAGTGATCTTGATCTGGCTAGAGCTGAGATTCAAATCAGGCTCTGCTGGCCAAGTTCACTGAAGAGAAACCACTCTCCTCCCTCCACTGCACCCTCACTTCCATAGAGGTAGATGTCTGTTCCCCTGTTAGTCAGCTTCAGTTTGAAACAGGAGTTTTCCAGGCTATACACCTTGAGAGTGGAGGCTGGGGGTCATCCCTAGCTGCCATGGGGGTTTAGTCACAGTTGTACTTTCATTTCTCTATCCCTCACCCTCCTGGTGGTTTTGAAGCACTGTCCTGGTCTGCTAACCCACAATGCATGTCCCTCATACAGCTTTTTGCCCTTTATTCATTGTTTTTATGAGCAAATTGAGCCCTGTCTGCCTACTACACCACCATCTGCCTGTATCGTAAAGTTTTGATTACTGTAGCCTTGTAATAAACTTTAAAATTGGAAAAGGTTAGAGCTGCAGCATCTTTCTTTTTTAGGATATTTTTGGCTTTTTGTTTTTACTCTTTATACAAATTTGCTCATTGACTTTACCATTTCTTCTGTGTTGTCTGTTGGAATGTGACTGAGTTTACATTGAATCTGTAAAACACTTTAGGTAGAATTGACACTGTAGCAGTTTGATATTGTTTATGAATTCTGAAAATAGATATTGGATCATTTTTGTAAGCCCCTCTGTTCCTCTGGGCATTTTAGATTGTATTAAATCCAGAGTTTTCACTTTTACATGATTATATTATGATTAGGGCTTTGATTCAACTATGTCAGTGGGATATTGAGAAAATGACATGGCAGAGGAGACAGTTTTAGTTTTTGATGTTGGAGCACTGGGATGTAAACACACAGAGAAGAAGAACACAGAGGAAGAGAGACAGCTCATTAGATGCAGCAAAGGCCCTGGGAAGAGAGATGAACCAGATAGTCTAGAGCTGACCTTGTGAAGAGAACAAGCAGCTAAGCCCAGAAAGAAATGAGCCCCAGGGAGAAAGATGAGCATTATACAAGCCTACAGCTGAGATTGGAAGAAGCTGGGAACATGGAACCCTAAGAGGAAGATGACTGGCTGAACCCTCACAGGCATCATCCACCATCCTGCATCAACTTGTGGCAACAGACTTTGAGTGAGAAGGAAGCTCTTATGGTACCTTGAATTGGACTCTTTAGGGCCTTGTGACTGTAAGGTTCTACCTGAAATAAATGCCTTTTATAAAACCAACAGAGTTCTGGTACTTTGCATCAGTGCCCATTTGTCTGACTACTACAGACACCTCAACAATATTTAGTCTTAAAATCCATGAACATGGAATATCCTTCCATCCATTTATGTCTTCTGTGATTACTTTCAGTAATGTTTTACAGTTTTTTTAATATAAATCCTTTGCAACCCTGGTTAAATTTCATTCTAATTATTTGATTTTTTACATTTGCTCTAGTATATGGAATTTTATTACAGATTTCATCTTAAAATTGTTAATTACTTAGAGAGGCATCAATGAATTTTTGTTTTGATATTGTACACTCCACTTTGCTGAATTAGTTATTAGATTTTAGCATTGTTATGGCTTTTGAGAATTTTCTATATATAGGATGACATCATCTGAAAACAGTGATAGTTTTAGTTATTCCCTTCCAAGAAGGATTCCTTTTATATCTTTTTCTTACCTAATTACTCTGCCTAGACCTGACACTACAACTTGGAATACTACTGTATTAGTCAGCCAGAGAGATGCTCATACAAAATACCAGAAATCTGTTGGCTTTTATAAAGGATATTTATTTGAGGTAGCAGCTTACAGTTACTGGGTCATAAAGCATAAGTTACTTCCCTCACCAAAGTCTGTTGCCATGTGTTGGAGCAAGATGGCTTTCTACATCTGCCAAGAGTTCAGGTGTCCTTGGTTCCTTTCTTACTGGGGCTTGTTTCTCTCCAGTCTCAGTTGCACCTGCCCTCTCCACAGGACTAGTTATAGAGCATCAGGTGACTGGCTCTGTCTCTTTCCCTGGGACTTGAGTCTCTCTGGGCTCAGCTGCTCTGTTCTTCTGTGTGCTTACTTCCTGGGGCTCCAGCATTAAAAATCCAACTCTCTTCTTTGTCATGTAGTTTTCTTTGTGAATCCCCACCAACGAAGGTGCCAGGGACTCAAGAGCCGACTGATGTAGCCCAGTCAAGGCCCTAATCATAATTTAATCGCATCCAGGTACAGACCAGTTTACAAACATACTCCAGTATCTATTTTTGGAATTCATAAACAATATCAAACCTCACAAGTACTGTTGACAGTGAGGGTACATTTCTTTCCATGCATATAAAGTTAGCTGTTGGATTTTCATATAGGGCTTTCATCATTTTGGATTAATTTCCTCTTATTCTTATTCTTTTGAGTGTTTTTATAAAAAGGAGGCTGGATTTTGTTAAATGAATTTCCTGCACCAATTTAGATGGTCATGTTTTTATTTTGTTTGTTTATGTTTTCACTTCATATTATTAATATTGTGTACTACATTAATTGATTTTCTTATGTTGAACCACCATTGAATGCTTGGGATATATATCACTTGATTGTAGTATATATTTTTTAATGTTCTGTTGGATTCTGTTTAGTAATTTTATTGAATATTTTTTACATCAATTTTTATAATTTTATTGTGGTGTCTTTATCTAGCTTTGATGTTTATATGTCAATAGAATGCACTATGTAGTATTCCCTTTGGTTCAATTTTTTGTTGTAATATTGGAAGGACTGGTGTCTTTGAATGTTTGATGAAATTTATCAATGGACCCTTTGTTCCTTGTGTTTTTCTTTATTGGTGGTATTTCATTACTATGTTGACCTCTTTATTTGTTTTTTGTTTTATTTATTTTTTATTTTAGTTTTTTCCATCCTTTCTCTTTTGTCTTTGTCAATATTATTTATCTTTACAAAGATACAACTTTTGATTTCATTGAACTTCTTTATTGTGCTTTTATTTTTTTATTTTATTTAGCTTCACTATAATATCTGTAATTGCATTCCAATTGCTCCTTGTGGATTTATTTTGCTCTTGTTTCTAGTACATCATGTTGTGAGATTTGATCTCATATTTGAGATATTTTCCTTTTTTCTGTAATAAATGAGAACTGTAATTTCCCTCTCACTACTGCTTTTTGCTGCCGGTATAAGATTTGGTGCATTTGTTTTTTGTAATTTGCCTCAAGATATATTCTATTTGCTTTTGTGATTTATTCTTTGACCCAGTGGTAGTTTAAGGTACACTCTATAATTTCCACACACAAGGGAATTTTCCAATTATTCCTCGATATTGATTTCTAGCATCAACTCTATGTTGTCAAAGATGATGCATTGTACAATTCCAATCTCGTTACTAAGATTACTAAGTCTTGTAATGTGATCTAGGATTGGCCTATTTTGAAGATTGAACCATGTGCACTAGAGAAGAATGTGTATTATGACCTTTGGAATGAAGTGATCTGCATATACATCTTAGCCCTAGACTGATTATATTATTGCTCAGTCTTCCATTTTCTTATCTATCTTCTATTATAAAATTTTATTCATTATTAAATGTTGTATATTAAACTCCATTACTAGATCATAGAACCATCTCCTCCTTTTAAAAGTGTCAACATTAATCCTTCATTATTGTGGATCTCTGATGTTTCAGTGCATATATATTTATAACTGTTAAATCTTTTTGTTGAATTGCCCACTTCATCATTATCTAATCAACTCCTTTGTCCCTTTTGGCAGTTTTGTACTTGAAGAATATTTTATCTGGTATTTGAATAGTTATGTTCATTACGATTTGCATTTAATATGTTCTCAACAATCTTGTGTCTATGAATTTAATTTAAGTCTCTTGTAAAAGGCATATAGTTTTAACTATTCTTCTATCTCTTCCTTTTGATGGGAATTTTAGTCTATTTCCATTTAAATAAGTACTGATTATGCAAAACCTTCTTCTGCCATTTTTAATATTTCCATTTTTTGCTTTATAACTTTTTGTCCCTTAATTCTTCCATTCATGTATATTTTCAAATTCATTCTATATTTGGTATTGTATGTTCAGTCCCTTTTAATTCCCTTCTGTTTATTTTTTCAGGTATTTCCTCTAAGTTTATCACTGTATTTAAATACAACACTGTAAGTCTATAACAATCTGATTTGATTTGATACCATCTTTTTAAAAATATACACAAATATTACTCCTTTCCCCACCATCCCAACAGTTTATTATACTTTTTACAATATATATCTTTACACATTAAATACACTAAACCATAGAATAGCAATCACTTTTTTTATGTTGCCAACTTTTTTATTTCTCCATCATTTCCTCATTCTATTTAGCTAATTAAGCATATTTTCCTTCCTTCCTGCCTGCCTTCCTTCCTTCCTTCCTTCCTTCTTTCCTTCCTTTCTTCCTTCCTTCTTTCCTTCTTTCCTTCCTTCCTTCCTTCCTTCCTTCCTTCCTTCCTTCCTTCTAAGAGAAATTGTGAATTTATAAAACAATCATGCATAACATACAGAATTTACACATATCACCACATCACTGACACCTTGCTTTATTTTGGAATATTTGTTAAATGTGATGGAAAAGTAGCACCAATTTAGTATTGCTAACTATAATCAATAGCTTACATTTGGTGTATTTTTCCCATTAACCACCTTATTATTAGCACCATGAATATGCATTGTATATTTGCTATTGCTCATGACGGAACATTCTCATATTTGTAATGTTAACAATAGTCCACCATCCACCACAGGGTTCACTGTGTTATAAAGTCCCATGCCTTACAAAATCAATTCAAAGCGTGCACTCAGTGGTTCTCAGTTTCATCACAGAGTGATGTTGTAATCATTTCAGTCAGTTTCAGAACATTTTCATTACTCCAAAAGGGAAAACAATATCCTATTGCTTTTTTACCATGTTCTTTTTAGGATCTGTACAAATAAAATTGAAGTTATATATAAAGATTTAATATAATATAGTACTAGGGGTTACAATTACCCATATTATTAAATTTACCAAAATCTTTTAATTCTTTATGCTGCTTTTATCTGTTATCTTGTGTTTTACTTTTCCATCTGAAGAATTCACTGTAGCATTGCTAGTACATTAGGTCTAGCAGTGATGATCTCACACAGGTTTTTTTTTTTATATCATAATGTGTACATCTCACTCTCATTTATAAAACAGTCTTGTCAGATACAAAATTTTCTTTTGAAATTGTTTTCTTTCAGCACTTAAATAGTTCATCCCACTGCCCTCATGCTGTCATTGTTTTTGTTGAGAAATCAACACTCAATTTTATAGAGTTTGCCTTTAATATAACATGTTGTTTTTCTCTTGCTGATTTCAGAGCTCTCTTCTCATCTTTGCATTCTACAGTTTTACTACATAATGTCTGGGAATAGTTCTCCTGAAGTATATCCTGATTGTTGTTCCTAGTATCCTTGAATGTGAGAGCATGTCTTTCATTAAAGTAGAGTAGTTTTCTTCCATTATGTATTTGAATATTCCTCCTTCCTCATTATCTCTTTATTCTACAAGTAATCCTGTTATGACTCTTTTGGTATTCTTGAAGGTATCCCATACGGCTCTTAGGCTCTGTTCACTTTTCCCCATCTTTTTATCTTATCATTTTCTGCCTCAATCATTTAAAATGTCCTGTGTTTGATTTCACTGATTCTTTCTTCTATATTTCCACCATCAGGTCTTTTCTTTGATGATTCTTGAAAGAGTACCTTGTTCCTTTGAATGGGGTATA